>OU744451.1:11414671-11569398 GCA_916610825.1 Haliclystus octoradiatus
ATATGATCAGAGCGCTATTGATAATTGTTGGGATAAAATGAAGGATGATTTACGATGTGCTGCAACTACTTCGTTTGCATTTTATGATTGTAATGCTACTACTGCTGTTTTGTCCGATGCAAGTCCACATGGATTAGGAGCTGTGCTCATGCAATTGCATAACAATGAATGGAAGCCTGTTTTGTGCGCTAGTCGATCCCTCACCTCCACTGAGCAGAAATACTCGCAGATGGAGCGTGAACTATTATCTATTGTGTTTGGTGCTACTCGTTTCCGACAATTTATTTTGGGTGGTCCTGTACAATTTTGGACTGACCATAAACCTTTAGAGTCTATTTGGAAAAAACCATTTGACGATGTTGCCCCTCGTTTACAGCGTATGTTAATGAGATTAGCTTCTTTTGGGGGCACTATTTGTTATAAACCGGCCCGTGAACAGATGAATACATTAGCAGATACTTTATCTCGTTCACCTATTGCGGATGACACCACTGAATTGTCTACTAAAGATTATAGTGAAATTGCATCAGTTGTTCTTGATGACGCTACACAATTTCTTACTCCTGAATTTGTGTCTATAAAAGAAGTTTCCCGCGAAACAGCTGCAAGTAATGCGTTGTCGTTAGTTATCAATTGTTTAGAGACTAGTAATTGGTCTAACTTACCTGAAAATTTGGATTGTTATTTTAAAGAACGTTATTCATTATCTGTTTCTTCACAGCCACGTTTACTGCTAAGAGGTTCACAGATTGTCATTCCATCTACCTTACGTGAACGTGTTATTTATTCTGCGCACGACAGTCATGTTGGCTTAAAATCTACATTGTCTAATTTATCATCAGTATGGTGGCCTGGTTTGACCAAAGAAGTAAAAACTATTATTGAACATTGTGAACAATGTAAAGAATTCGATGAACGGTGGCCTAATACTGAGTTAAAGCCATCTGATGTATTACCGCCGTGGCACACTTTAGCCATGGATATTTTCCATGTAGATGGTAAACCATATTTAAGTATTGTTGATTATGGGTCTCGTTACCCTGAAGTGTTTTCTATAAAACGTGAGAAAACGCCTGATATTTTAGATGCTTTAGAATCTGTATTTTGTTCTCATGGTCCGTGTTTAGAGATCATGTCTGATAACGGATCGCAGTTTACGTCTAAGAAGTTTAAGTCATTTTTGTCATCATGGGGCGTTACAATTCGACACTCGGCCCCGCGATACCCCAGATCTAATGGGATGGTTGAACGTTTTCACCGGACTTTTAAAAGACGATGGTCTCGTTGTGACGATCTTAGTAATAACCAACGTTTACGTCACGTTTTATTTATTATGCGTACTTCTCATCATCGTATGATCGGTACATCGCCTTTGCATGCTTTGACAGGTCGACGTCCTATAACGGCAATTCCTGCTTTATTTTCATCAAAAGCTGTAAATGTAGATAGTCAATTAAAAGCTAAGTTAGCAATGAAAAAATATCACGATAGCGGTAATAATATTAGTAATGTACCTATTCCCAATGACGGGGAAAGAGTTTTATTTAGACATGGTAACAATAACGTCCGTGGTATTGCAGTAAGTTCGTCTGAAGACCGTACAACAATTTCAACAGATTCCGGTCAGCAACTTGTGAGGGCTAGGTCTCATGCAGGGGCGGATCTAGGGGGGTGCAAAAGGAGCGCTTGCACCCCTTCATAATTTTCGAAATGACGTAAATACTATTTTAGTAGAAACCGAAAGAAAACTAAAGTTTTCATATTAAGCGAAAATTCGAGATAGGAGATCTGTTTTGTTTATGGTAATCCTTTTCTGAAAGATTCTAATCTTGTTTCATCCAAAGATGTGAATGTCTGACGAATCATTTTTATCAAACCTTTTGATTGGAGCGGTTTTGATCAAATGCACCCCATCATATGCAAACGAGTTCGTCTTAATACAAAAGAAGCCTTTAAACTCTGTCTACTGATTGGCGCGGCTTGGTAACTTCAAATGCACCCCATCATATGCAAATGAGCAAGCTGGATACAAAAGAAACAGGACTTTTCTGCCTCGTGATTGGCGCGGATAAGATCACTTGCACCCCCTCATATGCAAATGAGTTCGCTTCAAACTATACACGTGATTAAATTTTGCTTATTTCTGTATTCTGATTGGAGCGGTTTTGCAACATCAAATGCACCCCCTCATATGCAAATTAGCTTCATCCGGGACATGTCAAAATAATCTGAACCAGGAAAGAAACTGAAATCCAGATTAATCGGATTTTCTTGTCAGTAACAACCAGACTTTGGTGTTCTCATACCATTCCAAATCGAGAAATCATCATGGCGGACTTTCAACTAACATTTGAGCAAGCTATTTTAGCACTTTCTGATGAGAATGAACAGGACCTGAAAGTTGTTTATGATGAAATTATGTGTGAAATGCGTTTTCTTTCTTCTGATGAACATTACGACTTGATAGATGATATAGGAATAGAACGCAGAAATATATATAGCCTACCAAAGTCGTTGGAAAGCTGTGAAAGCAAGGATACGCCACATTTTGCTTCAAGGTATGAATTATGAAATGATATTTCATGGATAATTTACTTCATATTTTGTATTCCCTCGACCTTTTGTTCGACTGTTGGTTTGTTAAAACTTTCCTTGTGTTTATATATTTTGCTATGTAAGCCAGAACGCCACGTTTTGATTTAAGGTGTGAAATTCTACAAATATCTACTTTTAAATTTCATTTATGATTTACTTCATGTTTTGTATTCCCTCGACCTTTTCTTCGACTGTTAGGGCTTGTTTACACTTTCCTTGTGTTTATATATTTTGCTGTGTAAGCCAAACCGCCGCGTTTTGATTTAAGGTAGGCCTATGAATTATCAAATTAAATTTCATGGTTGATTTACTTCATGTTTTGTATTCCCTCGACCTTTTCTTCGACTGTTGGCTTGTTTACACTTTCCTTGTGTTTATAATTTTATAGATATCGTTGTGTAAGTTGGAATTTAGAACTTCTGATCTAATTATTAATTCAGGGTATAATACTGTGCTTGTGTTTTATTCAATCCTACAATAGTTTCATTAATTTCTTGTTGGTTTGTCTAACAGATCCGAAGCAAACGGCAACTGCCTTCACAGTTCAGCATCTTTGGTTCTTTACAGGTGACAATTCTCTAGTTAAAATTCTGAGGAAACCGATCTTGGCATCATATTTTTTGTGTTACATGGTGGCTCAGTAGCTATTTTCAGATATTAAAACTGTGTAAAAGAATTCATCAAAGCCTACTCAGTTTCTAATTACAACAATCTAAAACAATGATTTTATACATAAATAAGGATAAATCTATAATATCAGATTATATTATGTAAACTTTTATGATTGAGTAAATTACATGCATGGATTATACCTAATATGCTTTTCATACTGTATAACCAAGGCTGTCTATGATATTATCTTCTGACAATCTATTAACCATAGTGCCAAGCAACCTTAAGTCCTGTGGTCTATGGAGGTAAATATTTTCCTGTTCCTGCCCCCATCTTATGGAAAAACTGGACTGGAATATTGGGAGACCTGCACATTGAATGAATTTGAAATCAAACTAACACAACTATTTTTGTATAGTTTATGGTAATTAGCAACTTAATCGTTAGTATATTTTTTCAAGGTTTCACACCTATGTTAATATGATCTGTTAGTACTATTATTATAATTATTTCACTGCTGTAAATATTACATTTAATTATTGTGAAGCGCTTAGATAAATGCCTATATAGTCATTATATAACATTATATTATTATTAGTATTATATATTTTGAGTCAATTCAATTGCTTATTGGTGGGTATCAAATCTGAATATATTGTCATTTGAAAATTGATTTTGAGACCAAGAAACTGCGTTTATAGGCGGTTTAAGAGCTTTAAATTTTCAAAATTTTTCCGGGGGGGCATGCCCCCGGACCCCCCTAGATGGGCGGGGCTTTGCCCCGCCACTGGGGCTGCGCCCCTAAACAATAAATTCTTGCACCCCATAGGATTTTTCCTGCATCCGCCCCTGGTCTCATGTGAGACCAACCTCAAGATTTAATAATAATGATAATGTACATACACGATCTGGACGAGTTAGTAAACCGCCTGTGCGTTTTGATCCATCCGATCCTTCTACACATTAATCAGGTGTCGTTAACGTTGTTCTTCTTATAATTAAATACTTCTTGCTGTTACATATTTATTCGATAATTTGATTTAAATACTTCATATAATTATACATAATTAATAACTAAAATTAATAAACTTTTGAAGAAGAAGCGAGTGTTGGTTTAGCATGAGTTAGAGGCCAGCCTCGTGATAGAATGTATAAGTAAGAGGATCAAGAGATGTGAGACAGAAGAGTTTTGAAGCGGATCTGAATTATACTTGATGTTGTTATATTACTAACGTTGTATTCTTTATGTATTTATCCGACTCTACAATTATTATTATTATTATTATTATTATTATCGGGTCTCAAGTGAAAATTAAAGAAGAAATCTCGGGTGGCATACCTTTTTGATCTCCGACACAAGTGCAACTTTTAAAGCATCTTTGAGAGCCACAAACAAAGCGAAGATAGCATCCACGTGCACTGCAGTATGTCGTTTGTACAGGTAGTCGCCGACGACTACTCCACCACCACGCCTTGGCATTGCTAGTATTAATTATCACGATCATAAGTAGTACCATGGCAGTAAATAAACCTGCTAATTTTTGCATGATTCTGAAATTGAAGGTGGAAAGTGATCATTTTATAGACAATAATCAACTTTATTTCATTGATTGATTTTTGACCTAACTGATAAATTTAGATAGGTACATTTCAATAAAATTGTAATCTAGAACCTGATAACTGAACCTGATAGCTATAATGGACTGCCAATTGAAGTATCCACGTGGCGGACGATTGCGCATGGATGATCGTGACGAAACATGAAGAGTTACACAAATTTTTGAGCCAGGTTATGGGTATTATTGATGAGGTGAACAAGGTTTATATCGGAAAACCAAAGGGAGTGGCAACTTTATAAGTACCTCTAAAAGTAAAATAGCGCTCAGAAACGCATCACTCAGTCACAATAGTCAGCCGTCTTGCAGATTCTTGCTCCCATGGTTGGTACTCATGACATCACATATTGGTAGTCTATTTAAGTCTATGGTTGAAACACACACTTACTTTTATGAATTTTTATCTACTTAGGGGGCAGTAATTTTTACTGCCGAGTACCAGGGTGGGTTGGATTTGGCAGGGTACGATACCTTTTGACCTTCAAAGAGGGGATACGATAAATTTGAGAGATCTTTTAAATGGGGTATAAAACTTATTTGAAGCCCTGAGGCACTCGCATATTAAATGAAGATATGTATATCTCAAAAAGGATACACAGCAATGATTCTACCCAAATCGAAGCTTCCAAACGGTGATACCCAAAGCCAAAATTGCCATAAATATTTTATTACCTGAAATTTTGAATGCCATTTTGGTACCTCACAGCAAGGGTCCGATCTCCTCACAGCTGGAAACCGGAAATTTCACAACAGAATCCCATAATTGAAGTTTGATGCCTCAAAATTAACAAAAACTGTTAACAAGGGTCCAGTCACATCAACGGAAGACATTTCCAAAATCGCGAGATTTTGATTCTCCAAACTGCCAGCACATTACTAATCGTAGTAGTATAGACGGTCACATTATAGGAATGTGCCGTCCCTCTTATGCCTAACATATTTGCTACACAAAGAAAGCCACAAATCACGGTCAGACGACAAAGAAACTTATAAATAAGACAATTCACGATACAAAACATCATGAAAGATTCTGCTTGTACTAATCGTATCCAAATTGGAAGCGCCTATATGAAGTACCCGCATGCTATTTTTGCTATTATACCCCGCAACACCATCAAATTTTAAGAGAGATAAATCTCAAAAGATGATATGCTATTACAGTATCTCCATCTTGACATTTCACAAGGAACAACTAGAACTCATATACAGTGAAAAAATCGATGTTGTGCAGTGTTTAGTTGGGATGCAAAACCTTTGATCACATTTTAAATTGGGTGAAAAATTTTTTGAAGCAAATTTAATGACCGGGATGCAAAATTTCTGCCATCCTGAAAAAATCCAACCCACCTCCTTCCCTGGTGTTATAAATGACTGGCCCCTTGCTTTATTTTGCAATGAATGGAACGATTAATTATCACAGCAGGCAATAAAGGTAAATCTCGGAGCTAGAATGTATGCTCAGCTGGCATCCATGTCCCATTTTTCTTCGATGAAAATACTAAGCTATTATACGTTTTTACACGTTTACAGATCCCGAGGTAGCACACGATTGATATTCAGAGGGAAAACAGTTCCCATACTATTTTTTATCAAAACGGAGGTTCAATGTGTTTATGCAATATTATCAAGTGCGTTGATACCCTATGTGAAGATTATTGCAGCAACCATGCATATTTTGAATTGAGCTGAATTCATAATAATTATCTTTAATTGGAATACATGATGTAAATCATCATTCAAGTAAATATTTGGTAGCATTGTATATTTTCAATGTTTAAGGAGCTCGTAATATTATGAAAACTAAACTCCGACATGCCTCAAAATGCATTACAGTAGATAGTTAAAAGGCAGGCATTGAAAATATTCTCGGAATATGCTACGAGCCTCCTAAACAATGTTGAGGAAAGTTCGCTAATGGTAACTTGGCTACAGCCACTTTCCATTAATAAAATCCAGAAAGCATAACTGATCTGATCTCAATAATTATGATCAAATCTGCTAAGTTCTTCATAGTCATTGTACAAACTGGTTTCAAAGGTTAAAGTTAAATTGTCAGCTGGAATTTTCAATGATTTTATGGTTTGAGGTTGCATATATATGCCTAATTACTGAACTCAAATGTTAAATGTACACTATCTAGTATCTAGTAATAAATCACTTCCAAGACTCATTCTTCTTGTTAATAACCTTTTTTATGGTATTTGTCTGCATTCATTATAATATTATCATTGAGCATAGCGGGATCTAAACCAATGAGACAGTTTCAGTTTCTACAACTGAGTTTTTCGTATAAAAACAAAAATCAACATCTAAACTCCAAATGGCGGGAAAATTAAATTAAATTAAAAAATATCTAGACAATGAGCTCAATCATGCTTCTTAGTAGTTATTGGGTTCGTTTTCTATACGTAGAATGTAACATTTAGTACATGCTAACGTGATTAACTTACGTACGTTTTTCGTTTGGCGTTTCTAAAATCACAGAGCTTTCCAATCACCAGGTATCAACCAACACAGCAAAACGTATAGCATATTAAATGCTTCACGGAAGAAGTAACACATGTTTTCACAAGTATTACTGCATTGTTCACTAATCATAATGTAAGTAATGACATCCAATTGAATTCATTTGTTTACGAAAACAATTAAAAATTAGCGGATGATGAACAACTTGGAAATAGATTACAAGATAATGTAGAGAGTAAATCCCAACAAATACAGATTGTGTGCCTCATATCTAGATCTAAAACGGCAGGTTTCTCTTGAGAAATTGAAACTCATATAAAAGTGCTCATAAAAACTTTCGCACTTCTTCGAGCTTCGTGCTGCACTATAAATTACGATCTATGAGCATCATAATTCATAACACAATAGAGACATAAGTTCCGCTTTGGTATCTTACTAATATTCAGAACTAGTCACATACCTACGAGGCTATGAAAAGAGGCAACTCCTCATAAGGTTGTCAAAATGCTAATAGAATGGCTTTCTTTGATTGATTAGATATTTGAAAAGGTAAAACCTTGGAATTTTCAGTTGCTTTCGAAAAGTTCTTGAAGTCTTGTTCTCAGCTTTTCAATGGAACAAATCATGTAATAGTTACTGCAATAATTTCATGTGTATAAGGCATGACATTTTCAAAAAAATATTAAGCCTGAAGAGGTTCATAAAAACATAGTTTGTATAAGACGCGTTTCTACCAACAATAATGTATGTTGCCTATAAGGTCAACACTCCGTTTGGAGCTCTGACCGAGAGAGTGAATAATACCCGTAACTATGTAATGAGAACAAGGAACAAACCCCAGACCGCTTTTGTCGCATTTCTGTAAGATATCTTGAGTACTTTTAGCTACATACATCACCGAAACGAACACACTCTTAGATTTCATAGGCCTTCATACCACATACAAAACATTTAAAAGCCTTAAAGTGTTCTCATGTTACCATATATATTAATTAATTGCAATTATTGATCGAAGGCGAGGTATACCTGTTGGTCGATGACTAAGATGTAATTGCTAATCCTAAAGCATCTAAGCATAGGTCAATCATGTAAATATTGGTATTTTGTACTTAAATTATGCTTTGGTAATGAGCTAACTCATCTTTGTACTTAAATTAGAAAGAAAACGGCAGAAACGATCTACAATATTAATGGAGATGCCTCAATTCGTGGATAACTTGGTTAAAACTGGTAATCAAAAACAAATCATGTTCAATGAAAACTTAGTAACAAAAGTACAGAGCGCTTTCAAGTGGGCCGTGCTTTTGCTTACATTGACAGTTGGCTCGCAAGTAGCGATGTGGAGAAATTAATCAGCATACATGTGTACGTTTTACAGATATAAATTTGAAAAATATGAAAATCAAGGATATATGGCTATTTCTATGTATAAAAATAACATAAACATTAAACTGCTGTACATTCAGGACCAATAACTATTTCAATTTTATACACTTGTATCTTGGGAAATGGCAGTCACTTTTCAACTTTGAACTAGCACGGCGTGATGGTCAATCTCATTCCTTTAAGATCACCATAGACGATAAAAAATTCCCATTTACCTGTAGGCACTATAACTGTATAAAATGGAATTTGACGGTGAAGACAATAACAACTTAACTTCAAATTGCAATAATGAAGCGGTTTTTAACTTAGGAAATCAATTTGTAATTGCAGCTTTGTTCACCAGGATTTCCTAGTACTTATTATCCCGTACAATGATCCACAGTGTATAGAAGTTGTCTGAGCAACGCATACAGATATCAGACCTACCGGTGGAGAGACATTAACCTTTTGTTTCAGGATGAAAACCGGCATTGAAATACCACTATTGAGCTGTAAAGATATAATATGAATTTTATTTTGCTAACATTGAGGAATACTGAAAGCAGCCTTATCAAGCAGGGAGTCTATATCTATATCCAGATGATCAGTCAATGCAGTTCAACATGAAATTCTCGTTTGCTTTTCTTTTTATTTGTCTGTTTATCATAAATTCAATAGATTGCCAACAAAATGTCAAAGATCAATCAAATATTGACAAGGTAAGGTTTTTATAGACTTTATATATCGACGTACGAGTGTTCAAATGGTTGAAATCAATAACTTTAGCATGTTTCTCTTCATTTATTTGATTGTTTATTCACACATACACATTTACACATATACGTCTGTAAATCTGTTCATGTCCCCCAAATAAACAAGCACTTGTGCTTACGGGGTGACTATCAGATTTAATGTCTGTAGTTAACTGAAAAGGTCCCCAGGCGTTTCGCTGAAAGTCCAATACGCCGAAAGGTCGTTGCGCCGAAAATCCATTGCGTCGAATGACGTTTTCGGCGCAACAAACTTTCGGCTCAACGACGTTTTGGCGCAACACTTTTTGGCGCAACGACCTTTCAGCGTATCGGCCTTCCGGCACAACAGCCTTCGGTGCAACGGACTTTCAACATCTTCATCTTCAACATCACTCAAAGGAAGCCGACATTCAACATCTTCTACAATGTGAGACGTGATAAACCACCGACTATACCATCGAAGTATGGCGTTATATCGGGGTCAAAACGCAAGATTAGAAAAAAACATAGCAAGGTTCAAAATCTTAAGATTTTGATGCAAAATCTTAAGATTTATTGACCAAATCTTAAGATTTTCCGTGAAATCTTGCACATTGGAGCAAGTTAAACTTGAACATTGACACAAGTTTAACTTGCGCATTCACGCAAGATAAACTTGATAAATGTGCAAGATAAACTTGCGACAAGCGCAAGATTTGATCGCTCGCAAAACCAACTAAGATTTATGCAAATTAATTCACACATTATTTCCATCACAGCATCCACTTGAGTAACTCGTAATGCAGTCGACGTATAGAACGAAGTGTTATTTCACGTTTTTAACTTATTTCGAATGTGAAAACAGCCAGTTATTCACTTTCTCGACTTCAAATCTTTCTCACACTGAAACGAGCGATACAATTCATTACCTTCGTTAGTAAGTCATACTTAGACATGCATCAAAGTGATTTAAAAAAATTTAGATGAACAAATATTAAGTCTATATTTATTATTTAGTAAAGGCCATCTAGATTGATCCAAGTGTGATTTCACCATTTTTCAGATTTTGGAAAAAGCTGATTATCATGTTTCTCGAATTTAAATATCTCTCACACTAAAACGGGTGATACAATTCACTTTTCATCTTAGTTTATAGTACTCAGATATGTTTCGAAGTAATTTAAGAAATCTAAATGAAAAAATATCAAGTATGTATTTAGTAAAAGCCATCTGGGTTGACCTAAATGTGATTTCACCACTTTCAGATTTTGGAATAAGCCGCTCTTTATATTTCCGAATTTAAACATCTCTCACACTAAAACGGGTGATACAATTCACTTTTCATCTTAGTTTATAGTACTCAGATATGTTTCGAAGTAATTTAAGAAATCTAAATGAAAAAATATCAAGTATGTATTTAGTAAAAGCCATCTGGGTTGACCTAAATGTGATTTCACCACTTTCAGATTTTGGAATAAGCCGCTCTTTATATTTCCGAATTTAAACATCTCTCACACTAAAACGGGCGATACAATTCACTGTATAACTTAGTATGTTATACTCAGACATGCATCAAAGTTATTTAAGAAAACTAGATGAAAAAGTATCAAGTATGTATTTAGTAAAAGCCATCTAGGTTGACCAAAATGGGATTTCACCACTTTTCAGATTTTGGAATGAGCCGGTTTTTATGTTTCCGAATTTAAATATCTCTCACACTGAAACAGGCTCTACAATTCACTTTTAATCTTAAAATGTTATACTCAGATATGCATCAAAGAGATTTAAAAAATTAGACGAAAAAATATAGAGTTAATATTTAGAAACACTCATATGGATTGACCTAAAGGTGTTTTTTCACTCACATTTTTTGATTTTGAAAAAAGCCTGTTTTTATGTCATCGAATTTAAATGTCTCTCGTACCAAAACGGCAGATACAATGCACTGTATATCCTAGTGTTTTATACCCAGACATGTATCGAAGTGATTTAAAAAAATTTCATTACAATATATTATCTTTTTATTAGATACAGCCATTTAAGTTGACCTAGGTAGTATTTTAAGGTTTTTCAAAATGGCGATTTTCACTTCTTCCAACTATAAGGTCTATCAAATGAGATTGAGGCATGCACATCATCACATATCACTATATATTGTTCTTAGATATATATCGGATTCAATTAAAAAGATTTCATTAAAATATGTCATGCTTTTATTCAGAAGCAACCATTTAAGTTGATATATGGAGTTTATTTTAGGCTTTTCAAAATGCGGTTTTTCAATTTTCCCAACTTGCAACTTACTTCCGAATGAGAAGAGGCATGCGCATCATTATTACATACTAGATATAATTCTTCGATGTATATCGGATTTTCGATTCTATCTAGTCAGTAATATCTAATGATGTGCAAGCCTCGTTCAGAATTGAGAGACCTACAAGTTAGAGAAAGGGAAAAACCGGCAATCTGAAAAACCCCAAATGAATATTACTTAGATCAACTTGAATGGCTATATCTGAATAAAAACATTATATATTGTCATGAAAGCTTTTCAATTAAGTTCGACATAAATCTCACTATATCTAGGGACGTGCATTCCTCGTTCTCATTTGAGTGACCATATAATTTGAAAGAGTGACAAACCGGCATTATGAAAAAATACCTCCATATCAACTTGGATGGCTGTATCTGAATAAAAGCATGAGGTATTGGCATAAAATAGTTATTTCAATTTGATACATGTCTGAGTATAACATACTAAGATAAATAGTGAACTGTATATCCTGTTTCAGTGTGAAAGACATTTATAATTGAGACAGTGAAAACCGGCTTTTCAAGCTATATAACCGGAGAAAGAATAAAGAAGACTACACATGTTGAAAAAAGAGGTACTTTTTTAGCATCGGATGGGTTGTAGCTGACAGGCATGTGACGTCTAAGGCGGGCCACCACGTCAGTATCGCCGAAAAAGATTTTGATACCGTAGAAGTCAGGATTGCCAATTTGACATTTAACACATTTTATATGAGTTAGGAATTGCTTTTAAATATTTTATATTATATTTAAAATACAATTAAAGTAAAAATTATGGAAAACTGCCTATTTTCAAATTCAAAATAACGTGAAATAACACTTAGCTTAGGTTTGGGTGGCCTTAGGTCTCTGGTCGACTGCATTACGATTTACTTAAGTGGATGCTGTGATAGAAATAATGTGTGAACTAATTTGCATAAATCTTAGTTGGTTTTGCGAGCTTTCAAATCTTGCGCTTGTCGCAAGTTTATCTTGCACATTTATCAAGTTTATCTTGCGTGAATGCGCAAGTTAAACTTACATCAATGTTCAAGTTCAACTTGCTCCAATGCGCAAGATTTCACGGAAAATCTTAGGATTTGGTCAATAAATCTTAAGATTTTGCATCAAAATCTTAAGATTTTGAACCTTGCTATGTTTTTTTCTAATCTTGTGTTTTGACCCCAATATAACGCCATACGAATGGACAGTTCTATCGAGAGCAAAGCCATACAATAGTATAACAAAAAGATGCCAGCTATGCCTGGCAGAAAAATGTCAGTATCATTTGTTCCAAAAAAGCGTCACTAAATAAAAGATCTGAACTAATTTCAAAATGTAGACACGAAAATAAATTTTATTTTACTAATTATAAATCGACTAAAACACCCGGGGGTAACTTCCATACTTTGGGTATACGGGGACGTTCAAATATTAAAGGGTACCTCTTTCCACATCCATAAACATTTTTCTGGGGTATGCTTAGTCAGAATTTTTTTTTGAGGTATCCTTTTGACGCCTTTGCAAGTTTTTCATGGTGCAAAAGAAATTTTGCATATGAAATTTTTTTCTTTATTCTTTTTTGGTTGAATTTGCCATTCATAAAAATATATTTGGGGTATCTTTTTCATCATGTGTAATTTTTTATGGTCATTCTGCCAAAGTTCCATTTTAACGACCCCGTTGAAGCGCAATGGAAGTTACCCCCCCCCCCCGGGCTAAAACATAACCTGTAATAACTATAAATGCCGCTTAGGAAACGATCACAAAGAAAACACGCACATTACGATACAATAGGCTTTATCCCATTTAACAATAGCTGCGATTTATGTAAGTTTATATCAGAGGTACCATGTATGTTTTTTATTATCTAGTTTTAACTGTCTGATGATCGCAATAAAGCGTGAAACTTCAAGTTACAGTAACAAAATGTGTAGTCTTTGACTCCTCTATTTATAATAATAATAATAATAATAATAATAATAATAATAATAATAATAATAATAATAATAATAATAATAATAATAATAATAATAATAATAATAATAATAATAATAATAATAATAATAATAATAATAATAATAATAATAATAATAATAATAATAATAATAATAATAATAATAATAATAATAATAATAATAATAATAATAATAATAATAATAATAATAATAATAATAATAATAATAATAATAATAATAATAATAATAATAATAATAATAATAATAATAATAATAATAATAATAATAATAATAATAATAATAATAATAATAATAATAATAATAATAATAATAATAATAATAATAATAATAATAATAATAATAATAATAATAATAATAATAATAATAATAATAATAATAATAATAATAATAATAATAATAATAATAATAATAATAATAATAATAATAATAATAATAATAATAATAATAATAATAATAATAATAATAATAATAATAATAATAATAATAATAATAATAATAATAATAATAATAATAATAATAATAATAATAATAATAATAATAATAATAATAATAATAATAATAATAATAATAATAATAATAATAATAATAATAATAATAATAATAATAATAATAATAATAATAATAATAATAATAATAATAATAATAATAATAATAATAATAATAATAATAATAATAATAATAATAATAATAATAATAATAATAATAATAGTAATAATAATAATAATAATAATAATAATAATAATAATCTCTCTCTCTCTCTCTCTTTCACGCTTTTCCGTCCCAGGACGAGGACACTGCGCGGTCAACAATAATCCGCCATGTTTTTCTATCTTTTGTTAGTTCTTTTAGTTCTTTAATGTTAAGTTTTCGTTTTATTATTTGATTGTCAGTTATGTTTTTTGTGCAAATTTCAACATTCAGTGCTTTCAAATCATCATTAATTATTTTGAGCCATGTCGTTTTTGGTGCCCCTCGTGGCTTTGGCCAGAACAGTAGTGCTTCATCGAGTGCTCGTTTGGCAGGAGTGCGTTCTGGCAAGCGTAATAAATGACCATACCATCTGAGTCGTCTGGCTTTTACTTCAAGACTCCAAGGTGACTGATAAGACATTTTATATAGTGTAGTGTTTGTGGTTTTGTCTTCCCATGTTAAGTTTAAAATTCTCCGTAACAGTTTTCTTTGAAATATATCGATTGTGTTTTCATGATTGTGTGTACAAGTCCATAACTCACAGTTATAAAAAAATATGCTTTCTACATGCGTTCTGAATATTCTCATTTTAGTTTTAGTTTCTACTTTTCTACTTTCAAATATATATTTTAACTTATTGTATGAATTAATCGCTAGTATTTTCCGTCTATTTATATCTTTATCTGTATCTAAAAGGCTTCCTAAGTATTTACAGTTTTTCCAGTCTTCATTTTCACCTGTTCCTCGTTTTATTACATATTCTTCAGTCTTGGTATCATTGACTTGTAAATTATACGCTTTCAACATGTCTGGTATTCTTTTTCTAATTCTTTGGTTGTCTTCTTGATTAGTTGTTATGTAACTGATATCATCTGCATATTGTTGGTCTATTAAAATTTTATGTTGGTCTCCTATTATATATGTGTGATCATGAGCATGCGATGGATTAGTGATGTGATTACATTTTTTAAGTGCATCAGCTAGATAGATTACAAATAAGATGGGACTGAGACAGTCACCTTGTGGTACGCCAATATTACTATTGATATTTTTTCCTATTGTTTCCTTCAATTTAACTTTTAAAGTAACATCCTCTATTAGTATTTTCATCATATGTAGCTCATCGTTATCTAAGATTTCCTTCAATATATTGATCATATCGCATCTTCTGACTGTATCGAATGCTTTTGACATATCTAGTAATAATAATATAATTTGATAATTCTCTGAGGTAATTGCTTTTTCTGCTAGTATTTTAAAGCTGAACACTTGTTCAGTGGTACTTCTGCCTTGTTGGTATGCTGCTTGTGTCAAGGGAATCTTTTTGTTGAACTTTCCTAGACATCTTCGTAACATACAAATGGCCAGGAGTTTTCGCAGTACAGAAAGTAAAATGACAGGTCTCAGGTGAGCTGCCGGGCCTGGCTTCTTGCCTGGTTTTGGCAATGGTACAAGAAGCCCTTCTTTGATTTCTTTTGGAAACTCACCTGTAGCTGCAATTATATTAAATATGTCACTTATCTGTTGACTAATATGAGCTGGACCATGTTTTAAAAGTTCTGCGTTTAAATTATCAATGCCTGGACTTTTTCCGTTTTTCAAGGACTTGATAGCTGATTTAACTTCTTGTGGATTGAAAGGTTCTTTCATCTTCTCTGGTTGTATTGTTGTAATATCTTTTTCTGAAGTTTTACAAAAAACTCCTTCGAAGTATTTTGTTATTATGTTTAATTGTTCATTTTTATCTGTTGTTACACCATTTTTTCCACTTACTATTACTCGGTTATTACTATTTATGTTTTGAAGATGCTTGATAACTTGAAACATTCTTCTAGAGTCTGGTTTTAATTTTTCTATTTGCTCTACTAGCTCCATTATATGTGATATCTCTTCTTCTTGAAGCTTAAAATGTATTTCTTTCATAATAAGGTTTCTCTCTTTAGCGAGTTTAATTTTTTCTTTTTTATTATTAGTTTTATTTATTTTATTTCTTAACTCTTTCTGTTTATCTGATAGCTTTTTAATATCTTTATTCTGACTTTTCTGGTTTTTGTTAGTTGTTCCCACTACTTCATTTGCAGCGTCTCTACACGATGTCACAATTTTTAACCATTTCTCTTGCACGTTGCTAGCCTCGATATTGTTCAGATTTTGTACAACTTTTTGATGGTAATCGAATTGTTTCTCTTCATCTTTTAATGCTTGGATATTTAGTCTTTCTGGGGGTGTCTTATATTTCATTTTACGCCATCTTATGTTGAGCTTAGTTTTTACTAGCCTGTGATCTGTATAGGTTTCTATTCTACTATATGATCTTGAATCTTCAATAAATATTTTATGTTTAACTTTCATTATGATGTAGTCTATCTGATTTCGATATGGATTGTTTCTTAAATTTCCGTTTTTATCATTGTGATCTTCTTTCCTTATAGGCGCTTCCCAGGTTGTTCTATGAGCCATTTTGTGTGGAAACATGGTATTGCAAAGCATCATGTCATTTCTGAGGAGCATTTCTGCGAGTGATCTTCCATTTGAATTCATCACCCCTTTTCCATACCTTCCAATTACTTGCGGGAATTCTTCTGTACCTAGCCCAGTTTTTGCATTTTGATCCCCCCCTATAATACAAATATCTCTACTGCTTACATTTTTTATTACATTTTCTAATTGTTCATAATAATCTTCTTTTATTTTAGGATTTTTCTCACTAGTAACTAAGGTTGGTGCATATGTGGAAATGAAAATTATGTTTCTATTATTACATTTTTTATTTATTATTATTTTATTTAAATTAACAGTTGCTATACATATTCTACTGGATATTGTTTTGTATTCTACTTTTAATCCCTTTTCTACAACAATACCAACACCATAATGTCGATTTTCTTGATTTCCAGTGTGAAATACTTCATATCTTTTCTTATTGTCACTTGTTTGTATATCAAATATTCCTTCTTCTTTCAACTTGGTTTCTTGTATGGCTAATATTGACAGTTCATATTTGCACATATCATTTGCCAATTGTTGTCTTTTCATTTTTGAGTTTAAACCTCTTACATTTAAGGTTCCTACGTTGAATTTATTTTTTATTATTCCATGTGTTACATCATTAACTTTAGTCATTTTATTGACAGATATTTTTGTTGTTGACCATTTGACTTGTATGTTATTTAAACTCTCCGATGGAGTTTGTGAGGAGTCACCCTTCACAGCCGGCTTTTGTTGTACTTTCGCTAT
Organism: Haliclystus octoradiatus; assembly: GCA_916610825.1. NCBI lineage: Eukaryota > Metazoa > Cnidaria > Staurozoa > Stauromedusae > Haliclystidae > Haliclystus > Haliclystus octoradiatus. The sequence continues at coordinate 11,432,255 of OU744451.1, forward strand.
TGTTTCATCTAAATTAAATTACTTACCAGGAGCTGAGTGTCAAATGCTTACCTTGTATAAACAGTTTCTTTACCAATTTCGAAAATTTGGAACAACAGGAGCTACAATGCACAAACTTATACAAACAGAGCACAAAACTGGGAAGTTTATGTTTTGACAAACAAGGAGTAAAAATTTCACTTTTACTTGAATCTAACTAACCTTTCAAGCAAGTCGTCTTAAGTTAGCAGATCATAAAGCGAAATAAGTAATCTGTTATCAAACCGGTATCAAAGTTTAAATAGTAAACGCCCCTTTTTCAAACGTGACAAAACAAAAATATCACAAGAATTATAAAAATTGGAACGTTTAAATTTGATGAACAAGGAATAAAAAATTTCACTTTATATTGGGTCTAACTAACTTTTCAAGCAAGTCGTCTCGGTTAGCAGATCATAAAGCGAAATAATTAATCTGTTATCACTAACCGGTATCAAAGTTTAAATAGTAAACGCCCCTTTTTTTTAAAAAAAAAATCGACAAAACAAAAATATCACAAGAAATATTAAAATTGGAACGTTTAAATTTTGATAAACAAGGAATAAAAAATTTCACTTTAAATCTACTGACCTTACAAGCAAGTCGTCTCGGTCAGCAGATCATAAAGCGAAATAATTAATCTGTTATCAAGCGGTATCGAAGTTTAAATAGTAAACGCCCCTTTTTTTAAAAAATCGACAAAACAAAAATATCACAAGAAATAATAAAATTGGAGCGTTTAAATTTTGATAAACAAGGAATAAAAAAATTTCGCTTTATATCAACTAACCTTTCAAGCAAGTCGTCTCAGTTAGCAGATCATAAAACGAAATAATTAATCTGTTATCAAACGGTATCAAAGTTTAAACAGTAAACGCCCCTTTTTTAAAAATCGACAAAACAAAAATATCACAAGAAATATTAAAATTGGAACGTTTAAATTTTGATAAACAAGGAATAAAAAAATGTCACTTTATATTAACTAACCTTTCAAGCAAGTCGTCTCAGTTAGTAGATCATAAAACGAAATAATTAATCTGTTATCAAACGGTATCAAAGTTTAAATAGTAAACGCCCCTTTTTTAAAAAATCGACAAAACACAAATATCACAAGAAATATCAAAATTGGAACGTTTAAATTTTGATAAACAAGGAATAAAAAATTTCACTTTATATTGGGTCTAACTAACTTTTCAAGCAAGTCGTCTCAGTTAGCAGATCATAAAACGAAATAATTAATCTGTTATCAAACGGTATCAAAGTTTATAAATAGTAAACGCCCCTTTTTCAAAATTGAAAAACCAAAAATATCACGGAAAATATTAAAATTGGAACGTTTAAATTTTGATAAATAAGGAATAAAAACAATTTCACTTTATATCGAGTCTAACTAACCTTTCAAGCAAATCGTCTCAGCTAGCAGATCATAAAAACGAAAAGATTTATCTATTATCAAACGGTATCAAAGTTTAAATAGTAAACGCCCCTTTTTTAAGTTAAAGCAAACAATGTGTGATTCAACCGTTGACCGCGAAATTCAAGTTTGTTAAATAAATTTCAAAAAATAAAGTAAATCATTTACATATATTCAACACTACTTGGATAATTAACGTTAACAAACAACTCATAGTATACCCTGTTACCAAATCGTTTTTCTTCTTGTTTCTTCTTCTTCGTTCTTTTACACGTCCGCTCCTTACCACTTACCACTTACCACCATTTATTGGAGATTTTAATAATAATAATAATAATAATAATAATAATAATAATAATAATAATAATAATAATAATAATAATAATAATAATAATAATAATAATAATAATAATAATAATAATAATAATAATAATAATAATAATAATAATAATAATAATAATAATAATAATAATAATAATAATAATAATAATAATAATAATAATAATAATAATAATAATAATAATAATAATAATAATAATAATAATAATAATAATAATTGATGGAGTTTGCCTTTAAACAATGGGGCCGGACTGTACTTGAACCCGCTAATGCCAACTCTATCAGGAACTTAAAACTTATGTGTACCGACGATAGCTTACTACTTGGACTATTAAGACAACAGCAAGTAATATGAACAACTTGACTCACCAAATACACCAGAAGTATGTCTTTGATTATATTCTTTATTGGTTTACTTATAACATCGAAGGGCAGCGCCGCTTCGGGAGATGCGTATACAATGTATATTCTTTAATCTTGAATTAATACATATGTTCTTATTAAGCCTCTAGCTTATCTCATCTTATTTGTAAATTGCAACGGTATTTATAGGAAATACAGAGGCTAAATTAAGCTATTCAACTATTATTATCGGGTTATAATTGCGGGGTATAACTTTAGCATTATTCAATAGCTTCTTACACTTTCATTCTTATAAGTTTCTTACACAACTATGGTTATAAAATCTAAGCATATTAAATGTTTACTTTAAATAATAAGGTTAAATGTTCCAACGCAAATAGTATTGTTATGATTATGGTTTTGATTATAGGTAAATAAAGTTCCGTAATCCAAATTGGTTCCGTTGTAAATCTGTTCCTTATGACAAATCAATTCCGTATTAAAATCGTCAACATTGTCCCCCCAGTGACAGACATGGGACGTCATAATTTATGAGCTTTCCAATAAGCACAGCTTGGCGATTGGTCGTGTTAATTCGTTTGTTGATGTCTTCACTGTGCATGATCGTACATGTTCATCAGGTCCTCTGTTGATCGCCGTGACACGCCCAAGAGGCCATTGTCCACGAGGTACATGGTCTTGGTGGATGATGACCAAATCTCCTTCTTTGACATCTACTTTGACTCCTCGCCATTTGTTTCTTTGATGCAATGTTGACAGGTATTCTTTCTGCCATCTGCTCCAGAACATACTCACCAATGCCTGCGCCTTCTTCCATTGCTTCCGTAGTAGGATGTCTGATGATCCAAACTTGCCAGGTGGTAGAACTGATGCTGACTTGACCAGCAAGAAGTGAAAAGGTGTTAGTGGTTCCAAATCTTTGGCATCTTGTGAACAACTTGTTAATGGCCTTGAATTTAATACTCCTTCTATCTCAATTAAAACAGTATCAAATATTTCAGTTTTGACAACATGAGTATTTAGAATAGCGTAAATACAACGCTTTATGGACCGTATTATCCTCTCCCAGACACCGCCATGATGAGGGGCAGAAGGTGGATTAAATTTCCATTGTATGTTATATTTCATAAAATGTTTATTAATCTGATCATGATTCCATTGTTTGATCGAATCTCTAATTTCTTTCTCCGCTCCAACGAAGTTGGTCCCGTTGTCGGAATAAATTTTCGTCGGATTTCCCCGACGTGCACAAAATCTTCTTAGTACATTAATAAAATGGTCAGTATCTAGTGAGCATGTGGTTTCAATATGTACTGCCCTAGTTGTACAGCAAGTAAAGAGACAACCCCACCTCTTTTCAGATGATCTTTTTACTTTTACCTTGAATGGACCAAAGAAATCAATGCCAGTTGTGTCGAATGGACTTGCCATGGTGATTCTTGTTGATGGTAATGGTGCCATTATTTGTTGCATTGTCGGTGACAACATCTTTCTACATATGATACAATTATATGCACAACGTTTAACAATAGATTTCAAAGTCGTGATCCAATACCTTTCTCTGATTTTCGATATGACATGTTCAACTCCGCCATGTGCTACATCTTTGTGAACATCATTGACAATAGCCATAGCTACTTGACTTTTCTTTGGTATAATAATTGGAAATTTTGCATCTTCAGGTAATTTTGCAAATTTGATTCTGCTCCCAACTCTCAATACACCTTCTGAATCAATAAAAGGGTTGAGTGATAATAAAGTACTTTTGTTTGGCAATTGTTTCTTACCAGAAATTGCTTGAGCTTCTTCTCTGTAATGTTTCTGTTGCTCGTGTCTGATAATAACGTTTTCTGCAGATGTGATATCTTCTATTGAAATTGAATTACTTCTACCACTAAGAGGTTTGCAACAGTTACTAACAAATCGTATACAATGAGCAATTATACGTTTTAGTTTGTAGAATGATGAAGATTTTTCAATTAATTTAGAAATCTGATCAACCTCGACTTCCTCATTTATAGTTACTGTTACCTCTTTCTTTATCTCTAAGTCTACTTCCTTCACATTGAACTTCTCATTGGTTGGCCAGGATTGACGGTCTTTCCATAGAAATCCAGGGCCTTGAATCCATCTTGATTCTTTTGTTAGTTGACTTGGTTTTATTCCTCTTGATGCTTCATCTGCGACATTGAGCTTGGTTGGACAATATCGCCAATGGTTCTCATTAGTGTTTTCTTTGATTTCTGCAACACGATTTGATACAAACGGCTGAAAACGCTTCTCTTGATTTTTTATGTATGCTAATGTAGTCTTTGAGTCTGACCATAATACTGTTTCATCTAGTTTGATTTCCAACTCTTTGTTGATTGTTTTAACTATTCTTGAGGCCAATAACGCACCTTGTAATTCCAGCCTTGGTATACTGAGTTCTTTGATTGGTGCACATCTTGATTTTGCTAAAAGAAAACTGCATTGCACTTTATCATTTGATTGTATTCTTAAATAGCTAACTGCACCAAATCCCTTTTCAGATGCATCACAGAATACATGTAGACCTACATGTTGCCATTCATCAGGTTGAATTGGACCACCGAGGTATCTTGGGATGCTTAAATTTTCGACATTTGGAAGTTCAGCTTTCCAATCGACCCAAATATCTAATAAATCATTCGGTAGAGGGTCATCCCATAGTACCTTACGTTTCCATAGTTCTCTCATAATTAGCTTGGGTATTAACGTTATAGGAGTCAACATACCATCTGGGTTGAATATACCACTTACAAGTGACAGTATTCCTCGCTTTGAGTTCGGTTTCACATCATCTGAAATCTTGCAACTTAGAGAATCGTTCTTGATGTTCCACTTCACTCCCAATGCACGTTCAATTGCAGAGTGACCAGCCAGGTTGACAATACTTGGTGCTACTTCGCTTTCTGGAATAGAATCAACCACCTTCTGATCATTTGAAATCCACTTCGTGAGACGAAATCCTCCTAACTTCAGCAAATCTCTCAGTCTTGATGCCATATGAATTGCTTCATCACTGCTTTTGACTGAAAGTAATAAATCATCCATATAGAAATTATTTTTCACAGCATTTCTTACCACTGTTTCAAATTCTTCATGATCATCAGCTGTTCTTCTTAGTGCAGTAATGGCACATGTTGGACTTGATGTAGCTCCGAAGATGTGTCTTGTCATTCGGTATTGCTTAACATTCTTTCTTTCATTGTCATCTGTCCACCATAGAAACCGCAATGCATCTTGATCAACTGGTGTAACACAAACTTGAAGAAACATTCCTTGTATATCTGCTAATAAAGCAACTGGATTTTGACGAAATCTTATTAAACATCCGAGTAGATTATTTAGTAAGTCTGGACCAGTAGCTAGTTGATCATTTACTGAAACGCCAGAGTACTTCGCAGCAGCGTCAAATACAACTCTGACTTTATCAGGCTTATTTGGATTCCTAACGCCTTGATGGGGTAGGTACCATAATTTAACTGGAGTATTAACATCATCATCAGGTATTTCGATTGCATGTCCATTATCTATATATCCTTTCATTTCTTTACAATAAGTTGTCTTAAATTTAGAGTCCTTATCAAATCGTTTGTTGAGTGCATTTAATCTTGACTCAGCTAATTTATAATTGTTTGGAAGCTTAATTTCATTATTTTTCCACAATAATCCCATTTCATACTTGCCATCTACCAGCTTTGCTTGGTCTAGAATTTGATTTGACTTTCTATCTTGCGTAGATAACGGTGCTTGATCCTGATACTTGCATCCAAAGCTTTCTGTAGGCCAGAAGTGTTTCATCATCTCATCAATTGACAGCGAGTGAACATTAACTGAATACGCTTGATCTCCTCCACCTGAACCACCAAATAAACACCACCCCAAAGATGTCCTTATTGCTAAAGGGGTATTTTCATCAGTACCTTTTCTTATATCTTGAGGCATTAACAGTTCAGGGGCGTTGGCTCCAATTAATATCTCTACTTTCCCTTTATAATGAGGGAAACTAATATCTTTTAAATGTTCCCATTTCTTATGAATATGAGTGCTTGGGGCATTGCATGTTAATGGTAAATTTTCAACAACCCAGGCTTGAGGTATTGTATAGACATCATCTTCCTCTAACCCTTTTACCCCCAAGGAGACCAGAGGGATTCTTTTGGAAGGGGCGCTACCTTGTACAGTATTGATCTTCAATTGCCTTTTGTTTCCCTTTAACCCAATTTTAGATGCTATCTCATCAGTGACTAACGTGACTTGACTGCCACTATCTAGGAGTGCATTGACTGTCACGGTTCCCTGCGGTCCAAATATCTTGACCGGTAAAATTTGAAAATATGTTTCGCAATTTTTATCATTGCATGCAGACGCTGAAATTTTCTCATTTGTATTTTCGTCGTTATCATTGTTTGTTGTGGCATTGCTGTTCGCATTATGTGTTCTTTCTTTATGTAAAATTGTATGATGCTTTCTGTTGCAAATCTTGCATTTCATTTTCGAGGAACAATTTGAGATGAAATGTCCAGTTCTCAGACAATTGAAACAGCAAGCATTTTTCTTAACTAGCTCGTATCTAGTGTTCATATCGGGCAAATCTTTGTGTGACCAACTTTCATGATCTTCGTCACAAAATATGCAATGTTTTGCTGTTGAAACAGATGATACAGTTTTTATCTTTTGATTGAAATTTGTCTTGTTTTGTTCATTGGTATTAAAATTTCCCCATACGGCATCGTTTGCTGCCAGTGATTCCCCTTTCACAAATTCTAATACATGTTTTAGTGTAGGGTCTTCCCCTTTCTCTCTGATTTTCACAACACGTGGTTTCCATCTATTTTGTGAATGGAATGGCAAACGGTTTACAATTGCCAGTAAAGATGTTGAAGCGTTGACGTCGTCAAAATAATGCATTCTATCTAATGCTGCCCAGCATGCAAATAGATCATAATAGAAAGCTCTTAAACTTGTTGGATCTTTCGTCGAGATTTGTTTTCCTTGTGTTACACGATTTATATATGCGCGTGCAACTACAATTCTGTTACCAAAGATTTCTTTGATTGATTTTAGACTGGCTTTATAGCCTTGTGCGTCATGTGAAATGCCTTCTACTATCAATTTTGCTTTTCCAGATAAACAGTTCATAAGATGGGCCATTTTTTCTTGAGAGTTTAATGATTTCCTATCGTGAACCTGATGCTTAAATGTATTCACGAAATCATGATAGGTGAGTGGGTCACCCGAAAACTTTTCAATTTTTAAGTTTAGAGAAACAAGAGTGTCTCCTAAAGCTGTATCTTTGTCAACAACGATGTTTTCTTCTATCACATTAATTTTTTCTATCCATTCATCAAATGGTAAATTAACTTTTGTCTTGGTTGAAAGTGATTGATTTTTGTCTTCAATACTTTTGTCTACCTTTTCTATATGTTCATTATTTCCAAACTCATTTTCGTCAATAAAGCTTTGTACATTTGATTGTGTACTTGATTGACTGACACTGCTTGCATGACTGATTGAAATGTTATCTTCATCGCGCGATTCTAAGTGATCATCGATCGCGCACAACATTTGCATACATTTTTCAGAAATGGTGTCAAACCACATCACTTCTTTATCGTATTCATCTTCATCGAGAATTGACGAAATAATTTTGTCGTTTAAAATGCGTACTTCTTCGCATTTTGCTTCAATTTTACCGCGATATTGCATGAGTAGTCTTTTACTACCGTTGACTTCAATTTGCGCTTGTGCAGAATTGATCGCTTTTGTTATTACGCCAGCGTTGGCTCTTCTTGACAGTTTGAGCTGACGTACATGGTCATCATTTATAGATGGACTTAAACTTTGGGTTGTACCATCCATTACTGGAATTTACTAAGATGATACAAGATCTTATCTGTGGACTTTACTATGGTTTCTCCGGTTCGTTAGGACCAGAAATGATGGAGTTTGCCTTTAAACAATGGGGCCGGACTGTACTTGAACCCGCTAATGCCAACTCTATCAGGAACTTAAAACTTATGTGTACCGACGATAGCTTACTACTTGGACTATTAAGACAACAGCAAGTAATATGAACAATTTGACTCACCAATACACCAGAAGTATGTCTTTGATTATATTCTTTATTGGTTTACTTATAACATCGAAGGGCAGCGCCGCTTCGGGAGATGCGTATACAATGTATATTCTTTAATCTTGAATTAATACATATGTTCTTATTAAGCCTCTAGCTTATCTCATCTTATTTGTAAATTGCAACGGTATTTATAGGAAATACAGAGGCTAAATTAAGCTATTCAACTATTATTATCGGGTTATAATTGCGGGGTATAACTTTAGCATTATTCAATAGCTTCTTACACTTTCATTCTTATAAGTTTCTTACACAACTATGGTTATAAAATCTAAGCATATTAAATGTTTACTTTAAATAATAAGGTTAAATGTTCCAACGCAAATAGTATTGTTATGATTATGGTTTTGATTATAGGTAAATAAAGTTCCGTAATCCAAATTGGTTCCGTTGTAAATCTGTTCCTTATGACAAATCAATTCCGTATTAAAATCGTCAACAATAATAATAATAATAATAATAATAATAATAATAATAATAATAATAATAATAATAATAATAATAATAATAATAATAATAATAATAATAATAATAATAATAATAATAATAATAATAATAATAATAATAATAATAATAATAATAATAATAATAATAATAATAATAATAATAATAATAATAATAATAATAATAATAATAATAATAATAATAATAATAATAATAATAATAATAATAATAATAATAATAATAATAATAATAATAATAATAATAATAATAATAATAATAATAATAATAATAATAATAATAATAATAATAATAATAATAATAATAATAATAATAATAATAATAATAATAATAATAATTCTAATAATAATAATAATAATAATAATAATAATAATAATAATAATAATAATAATAATAATAATAATAATAATAATAATAATAATAATAATAATAATAATAATAATAATAATAATAATAATAATAATAATAATAATAATAATAATAATAATAATAATAATAATAATAATAATAATAATAATAATAATAATAATAATAATAATAATAATAATAATAATAATAATAATAATAATAATAATAATAATAATAATAATAATAATAATAATAATAATAATAATAATAATAATAATAATAATAATAATAATAATAATAATAATAATAGTAATAATAATAATAATAATAATAATAATAATAATAATAATAATAATAATAATAATAAACAAACTTAGTTCTTGTGAAAAGTAAAACATTTATTATCGCGGTTCAGATGAAATCATGAAACCCGGTTCTGTTTGATTGATAATCTGACTCCCGGAAGTATTTCACATCAAAACGAGATGATCTTAAAATAGCTTTTGAGGCCAATTCTTAGAGATTCTGCCTTGGCAGAAGCGATGAAAATGTATGAAAATGATCGATATTGAGTCAACAAAGATGGATTTTTGAGGATGTTGATAGATAGCGCACGAAGATATTGTTGTTTTTATATTTGAATTATTCAATACTTAAGGATGTTAAATACATTTTATTTGATTGATGATTTTCACAAAGTTGAGATAATATTATGGCTTGTCTAAAACTCTTTAAAACACAAATCGGAGTTATACTATCTTGGTTCTATTATAATATCTTGTTACAATGGATAGCTAAATTGCATAATAGTTAAATACATTGCTATAGTGCAAACCTGTAAAAGTGCATTTTATTTTTATCGTATGTCATTATACTTTGAAGTATAAAATAACAATTATTCATTCAATAAATAAATAATCTATTAATTATTATGATTACCGTATAAAATATACGAAATGAAATGTCCTAAATTATCAGGCTTTAACATTGTGATATGTCTATTGCAGGCTCTACCAAGTCTGGGTAGGATAAGGCGTGATGGCTGTCCATGGTTTGAAGAATGCAACGATACAAATGACTGTCTCTGTACTTTGATTAACTTCTGTTGTCAATACTATCAACCAAGTCAAAAGAAACTTTGCATCTTGTGTGGAGGAGGCGCGTCTAGCAACTTCCAAGGAGATAATAATGACCCGGGTGAAAATGAACAATAAATCAAAACTTAGATATGATTTTAGTTGTTCATATAGTTTAAAATGCTATATGTATAAACAAGGAGTATGGTTTGAAATATATTTTTAGCATTATATATATATATATATATATGCTCAGTTCTATTTATGCTTGAAATCTGCATTTGCAGCACACAGTATATGATATATATTATATGTTATATGTAAATGTTACATATGAAAGAGCTGATGAGAATTCTATTGATAATATCAAATGCAAAACTATAGCATGAACACTTATATATTTCGAGTTCTACAATTTCAGAATTTTAAGTATATTTTTAAAATTGTTGCTATAGGGCATAAAATAAAAAGTACAAAATAACAAAACTAAAAACGAGGATTTAATTATTCCTGATAGAACTTTTTATATTGCTGTTGGTATGATATCTAGTCTTCTCTTCGTAACTTGATTATCGAATAGGCGATTCTCCAAGATCATGCATATTTTTTTTCTTAAGAATGTTTTATTAAATACAGGATGTGGAATATTCACTTAATTTTCAATTGTTATATTTACAGCTGTATACTAATATGCATATTTGAAATATTTTTGTAGATTTGATCCTTACAATTGAATTTAATTGGATTGATTTTTTATATTGCTTTGAATGTTATCAAATGTTAAAAATAATTAATTCTTTGTTTGTGATCAATCATCAAGATCATGATCATTTTCTGAGGAGTTGAATATATAGCTGCTATCATATCGATATAGTCTTAGATCATAAACGTATAACTAATGATACGTCTGATACACAGCATGATGCTTCCCAACTGCGCAAATACCACGCACATTTTTTATTTGGATCTTGAGCATGTGAAAGAAAAACATCTACAACGCATACAGTGTAACAACATCATACAACATCTACAACGCATACAGTGTAACGATGCATAATATAATAACAATGAGTTATACAACGCATACAGTGTAACAACATCATACAACATCTACAACGCATACAGTATAACGATGCATAATATAATAACAATGAGTTATACAACGCATACAGTGTAACAACATCATACAACATCTACAACGCATACAGTGTAACGATGCATAATATAATAACAATGAGTTATACAACGCATACAGTGTAACAACATCATACAGCATCTACAACGCATACACTGTAACGATGCATAATATAATAACAATGAGTTATACAGTACGTACATAAAAATAAACTTGACAGAAGCAGTGCTTCAATTCAATTTTTTCTTATATATTGATTATATCTTGATGTGAATCGATCTAAGGTCAGTTTGCTGGTGATTTCATTGGCTTTGGTGTATCGTTATCAACATGACAACAAAAACAGTATCTTAGGAAATGCAATAAAGTTATTCTAAAAGGTTTCATTCTAGCAAGACACGCAAATGGATTGATATAACTATTAAATAGCACCAGTTTTAACATAGAAGTATTCAATCCATGGATCAACGTACAGTCCTTTTCATCGACTGCTTTTGCAATGTAATTAATAATAATTGCTGGAACATAACTGATCATAAACAGCAGAAGAATTATGAGGAATACCCGTGTGACTTTTTGTTCTGTCTTTCTTGCTCTGTTAATTTGATCACAGTGTAATGTTGACGCCGTGTTTTGCATGTTCTTAATTGTAGATGTATTATTTTGCAGTAGCCGACTAACACTGTAGTATGTCAGTATTAAAATTGGCAGACTAACGCAGGTAGCGACGTGTATATGAATTTCCAAAAGGATGAGATAGCCATACTTGAAATAAATCATTGGAATTCCAATTGATAAAATCCATATAAAAATAGTAACATATACGCATCGACGAAAGGATACAAAATTTCGATACTTGAAGGGCCATTTGATGGCAGCAAATCTGTCCAAGCAAAGTGCTGTTAAACTTAGAAGACTCGCCATTGCTGATATGAAAGTTCCAAGATGAGCAACTTTGTGCATTGATTTATCAGGTAAATCTTCTGTTTTCATGATTGACAATACTGCAGTGAGTAGCATTGCAATGCATCCAGTTAAGAAATCACTTATGGCTAGATTTACCAGAAAATATATAAAAGCACTTCGCAGCTCATGTAATGGGTCAATTAAAACAGCAATGATTATAAATCCATTCCCTGAAACTGTAAGAAGACTTAATAACGAACACAGTGTGGCAGTGGTTACGTTCGATGTCAAGGGCGGGGCGGTGTTGTATGCTTGCATAATTGCTGTAGTGCAACTAACGAAGGTGCTGATGATGTTGAGAACATTTATGACATCGTTATTGCTTCCTATTCAAATAAAAACATATAATGATCATGAAATACAGAAATTTTGAATGAAAGATTTGTTTATTTCTAAATTACAACACGTAGATGTGAATTACATACAAAACAACTCAATAAAGTTAAGAAGTGATTAAATAGATCTACGTAATTAAGAAATTTAGAAAGATTTTTATTTATAAGCCTATTTTAAATGTGTAAACATTGTATGCCTTGCCTGTTTCTAGGCTTAACGATTTTATATATAGTGACTAGCAAAGATTGTATAGGGTCAGTACAGACCATTTGTCATCTATGATAAAGTTTCAGATTACTATATAGCAAAATCAATCGAAAAGTTATGTACAGGCTTCATCCAACGCGTAAGTCATTGCGTTTAAGAAATCTAAGCATACTTGCCCTTATATAGAACCGTGTCTTTTTATGCTCTTTAACATGGGTGGCACCAGGTTTTGCCCGACAAAGGCACTAGAGTACCCCCCGATAGGAATATATAACCGCTGTCCTCTTTCTTGTAACCCCTGATCTTTAAGGCTATTAGCAACTTTGTTGATTTACCACATGACCTGCTATTTACTGAGCGCTCATCAAAATATCCCTCCCTTTAGGAGCCACAGTCTTCAATCAAAATCAAGATATGTCGTAAGAAAAAATAGTACTTTCCCCATATAATTATAACCATGCGAAATTCTCTGGACATGTATGTTTCATATCAGAGTTTCAAAACGTCTCCATCAACTAAACTTAAGCTCATGCTGTCTATGTTCAATGTTAATCTTGTCAAAATCAAATCAAATCAATCAAATTCTGGGATTATTTTTACGATTTGATTGTATTTCATTCTTCGGATTGGGTTGACTTGATTCCGTTTCATCAATTATTTTGATTCTAAATTCACATTGGATATTCAATTGCTATATGAATACTATAATGTCTTACAAAGAAATGCAAAGAAATTCACGTACAGAAGACAATACTTTCACTCAGTCGTTATGGATAATAGGCCGAACGTAGTTTTAATTCAGTAAAAAATTAAAAAGCAATGCGGGGAGGACATTGCTAGTATCTCTATATATATTTATTCTATATATAGCCAGCGAGAATTTTTCAGTAAAAAACAGCATTAATTTTCCGTCCGTTTTTTGACGTATATATACAAAAGCCAGCCAATCAGTGTCCTTATATCATTTTACTCACACATGAAAAGAGCGATATAACCAATCATGTTTCTTTATACGATGTTTTCTCACGTGCGAGAGAAACGATATGTATAACTAATCAAAATTCATTTCCTGTTTCGTATGAAAATGAATGAAAAGTCACGGGAAAATAAAATAAAAATACTTAGTACATCTATCATTTTCATTATTTAACATATATGCATATACATATTTATTACTATTAAGTACTTATTACTTATTTACTACATCAATAACTATATTACTTCTGTAAGTGTTATAGCTACTTAAATTATCTTGTTAAATTCGTATCAATGTTAAACGAGCATGTTGCTCATTTTGGTTACGAACTCAAATAAAATCACACTTACACAATACACACACACACACAAACATTGTAAACAACAAGTTTTTGTTTGAGGCGCTTCGAGTTTTGAATAAGGATTTTGGCAAATAATTAACCATAAATTGAATCGTTTGGAGCCATACAAGGATTTTATTGCTAAAAAGCAAGACTATAAAACATGTAAAACATGAAAAAGAAACGAGTAATGAAGTAAAATTGTTGTGATAATAGTTAACAAAGAAAGAAGAGCGAAGATAATAATGTAAAATTATTATTATTCCTAGTCTTGCTGAATTTATAAGGCTAGTTGAGCGACAAGATGGCAATGTTGTTGAACATTCAAGGATGTCTTCATTTCCATTTTGGGAAATACCGAAATACCGAAGAAGCATAATTTACGCGAAAAAATTTGCTGCGAGTTTGTAATTAATTTATTCAAAATATTTAGTCCCTAATCAAAACATCTAACAGGCAGAGAAAGCACTTACAAATCATAAATATACTTCCCTTTCATGACTTTCACCGCTGGCTACAACATAAAAAGAAAGCTTAATGGGAAGTGCATCGTACGGATTTTATTCACGAATATGACGTATCATACAACGAACGAGCAAGGCTCTCGGAGCGAGTGAGTTTACTTTTAGGATACAAAACAACGAGTGAATAAAATGCGTACAAGCGCTTCCTGTGAAGTAATATCTATATATAAACAAACTTAACAGCAGACAAGCACTTGTTTCTGGCCATTAGCCGTCATCAACAAACAAAAAACAATTAAAATTATAAACAAACTTAACACTTATAAACAAACAAACATCAGTAATACGAGGATACATCTTATTTATATGTGTGGGTAAGATGAGTAGAAACGAGCCTTCCATATAGACTGCTAAGATGCATATCCATCATGACACTTTTTAGGCACAATGCATTGACTTTTACAAAGCTATGTCGTCGTTTTTAGGAAATAACATTTTCGAGGACCATAAATATATAGCATTGAACTGCTTATAGTTTACATATAGTTTTTGCTTTTCCCCAGATGATTTGTATTCCTTCTATGTCACAAGATAGCATAGTCGCTAAAATAGAATAATACTTGTGAGCATAAATGCCTATTAGTTGGGGATATTGCCAAAAGTATAGATACAAAATAAATACGCGAATAACACGTTAGGCTGCGTTCAGACAGACTTCTCCTTCGTCTGTCTGCACTCAGGCTAATAACATGTTGGCATCCTGATGGTCAATACGCTGATTGTCTGATCTCCCGAGATGACTTCAAACTGCACAGCTTAAGAATAAGCTATCGTTCTGTAATTATACCACCGTGTGGTACTGAAGAGAACCGAAATCTCGTAACAGTGATCATTTTTCCACCCAGCATTCCAAAAAGACAAAACATACTTTCAATATGATGTTGTTGGGAGATTGGTACACGCAGTTCTTGTGATATAAATGGCAATCTATTTTTAAGATGCCATGAACTTTCTATCTTACTGTTTATAGTTTATGTACGTCTTTTTATGGAAATTTATATCATAAATATGGTATTCTCATCTGATGTATTATGTCGGGTTAATTCCTGGGTTAATTAATGTTGCGAAGCGTCCATTGTATGGAAGAAATACATAAGTGCTTCGACTTGAGTTCAAATGATACTATACGGATAGCTATTGTAAATGAAAATATATTAGAACCAATGGAAGTCCTCGTAGACGTATATACTATCTAAAGTATATAATTTTCACCGAAGTTTAACTCAAACCCCGAACAAATATGTTAATCTTGTTTGTTTATTATATTACCGCTGCTACAGAACTACAGAACTGCATATTTTAAAAAGAGTATACTGATGTAGCTCAGTGAAACTGTCCGCCCCCATGTGCTTATTTAAAGTTCTGTTTTGTCAATTAAAACTATAAGGAGGAAACGCACACAAATAGCTTCATAACATAGGAAAGATTTTCATTCCACAATTACAGAGGAAAGCTGTTCCCTTGTTTGTTCCAGAGCCATCTATTTACAAGAGTTGGGACACTTCTGCCATTTTTGTATCTTTTTGCCTGGACCCGAGCACGTTTTTAACAGTGCGCATGTGCAGGAGAATGTTGTGTGTTTTTTTCAGCCATATTGGATTGTATTTTTTAGCGTGTTTCACTTGAAATGATCGACAACCTGTTTCTGAAAGAGCAAAGACGGCGTCCAAAAATCACGTGACTGGCATCTGTCCAATTGGAGACGATAGCGGCACATGAAAGCGTGTCTCAACTCTTGTAAATAGGTGGCTCTGGTTTGTTCCCGTGTTTGTTTGTTTCTGCACTCGGCTTACATATTTGGAGCACAAACAGTATTCTGCCTTACGAATAAACACCACGTAATTATGACATCGTATAAATAAGAACTTCAACAATAGATTTACCAAAAAACTTTCCTGTTATATATGTGTTAACTAACAGCTAGATCTTATGATTAACACCTTGTATCTAGCGTTAACACGATCAATTGTCATATTATATTGAGACATCATATTTCCTGCAGACCTATATATTATATAACTTATATAGCAGAAATATAAAAATCATGCAAATTGCAAAGTTGAAACCAGCATAAAAATTATGATATTCTCACTTAACTTATTTGATATTCTATATCGAGATGTGATATTGAAATGATACATTCTACATTTAACTTGATATACATAGAGAATCACGGGGGGAAATGAGATTAATTTTTCGATTATTCTTCTGAAGGTAACTTAAATATAAATCGAAAATAAAATCATCAATGCCTGCAGTTTCAAATGTTTCAATTCTTCCAAGTGTTTATAGCAGAGGTTTCTATAGCCTGCGTCCAGACTAAAACGTTTCTGAAGGAAAGTGTAAAGTCTGCGTAGCCGACCACACAAAGCTGTTTTGCTGACACTGTACTAGATTGGTGCCGCCTTATAAAAACCTTAATTTCCGGTCTCAGTTGTGTGAGTGAAAATCACGTTTACATGTTAAACATTAAAAACACTCAAGCTAGAACGAAATTTTCGCTGGTTCATTTCCACTTGAAATTTTTTTTGTTGCTTTTTTGAACACAAATGTTCTCTTCTTGACTTTGCGTTGTATTTTTCTATTGACAGAAATCAGTACAATTAAATAACATATACCACAAATGAGCATGCTTCCTCCACGTTAAAATATAAGACTTCGTGCTGATCATAAGGAGTTCTACATAACACAACCGAAGAGGCATCACAGATACATTATTTCATGTGTAAAGTGAAACGGAAGAAAGATGAAAATATAAACAGATCACCCTGGCCTTAACCATGCTAGATAGTGAATTTGTACATGGATCTAATAACTTTGAGAATGATCAATCAACTACCTCCATAATGAAATAATGGTATTACCTTACCTTTCATTTATAAATATTGCAACATTTAGTTCGTTTTTTCAAAACTACCTATTTCAGAAATCCAGAATACTTAGGTGTAGGTGCATCAATAATGAATGGTAGTTCTAAAACATTTCAGAAACATGGAACATAAGTTTACCCATTCAAACTAAAAGCCGGTCCCTTTTTCCTGTCACTCCTAAGATTATGTTCAATCTGTGCCGCTGTCCTGTGTATAATACAACTGCAATGTTGGGTAAAACAGAGAATAATAGAATAAGAGACACAAATGAGTTAAAATACTTCCCGTTACTCAGAGTTTCACGCGTTTAAATGCGATCTTCAATAAATAATTATTTCATAATTACATTTGTTTTCCTACCAGAAGCACTAAACAACAAATTGGTTGTAAATAAATGAACTAAATATAATAAATTAAATAAATCCTATCTCAATACGATGCAAGCTATAGTGATCGTCTCAATTTTTTCGAAATGAAATCGTTAGAATACAGACGTATTATGCTAGATTTAACAATGGTATATAAAATAATTAACCGCATTGTAAATATTCCACCTGAATTTGCATTTAAATTTAAAGTTACCAAATATGACATAAGAGGACACTCAAAGAAACTCTTGTTGAGAATAGTAATGTTAACTAACCAAAGGCAAGACTAAAGTAGCAAGGCTTTTCTACATGTTAATAATTAACTTTTAATATGTACATCTTCTACCTCGTGGTTTTAACTATTATATTGTGTTTCAGTTTAACAACGTTGATGTGTGCTTTATTTGTCAATCTTGCATTACTATATTAATCATATCGTTTACTGCGCATAAGTCTGGTTATTATACAATAGGTTATGGGCCCAGGAGCGTAGAAATATTTTTTACTTTAGTTATTTAATTGTTATTTTATATTCAACAATTATAACTCGTGTTTCACCAAGAAATTTGCAATGGCAGATATAACTTTAAAAGTAGACAAATTCAAAGGAGATGATTTCCATCACTGGAAATTCAAAATGAAGATGTTACTTATTGAAAGGAACTATTGGGAAATTGTGTCGGGTATTGAATTGGTTGCAGATGACGCTAACATCGCTGCTAAAGCAGCGTATCAACGTCGATCAGATAAAGCTCTGGCTACGATTTGTTTATCGGTAGCAGACAGTCAATTAATTCATGTTAGAAATGCCAAAACAGCTAGAGAAGCGTGGACAAGTTTGGAAGCTCATTTCGAGCGAAAATGTCTAAGTCAAAAACTGTATTATCGTCGGCTATTTTTTACCACCCGTATGGAAGAAGGCAGCAACATGCTAGCTCACATTAATAAGATGAGAACAATGTCGGAACAATTGGATGCCGTAGGTGCACCTGTAGATGAAGGAGATTTCTTAATAACATTGTTGGGAAGTCTGCCGGATTCATATGCAAACTTAATTACTGCTCTAGAGAACATAGATGAAGACAAGCTTACATGGGATACCGTAAAGGCACGACTTATACATGAAGAAAAAAAGAGAGAAGACAGTAATTTATCAAATAAATCGAAAGAAAATAATAGCGCTCTTTTTACAAATACAAAGAAGAATAACGATCAGTCTAAAAGAAAAGGTAGATGTCACAATTGTAATATATATGGACATTGGGCGCAAGATTGCCGAAAACCAAAAAAGGTAGATAAAGTTAAATCAGAACAGGCGACTTATGCTTTCGCCAGTAACAATAGCGAGCCTGATATCGCATGTGTAGCAGATATTATTTGTAGCCCAGAATGGTTCATTGATTCTGGGGCCACTTTGCATATGACACACGAGAGGTCCGCATTATTAAAATTTGAATCGTATGCGACACCTTCTAAAATATATTTAGGAGACAACAGAGTTGTAAATGCTGTTGGTGAGGGAACAATAAAATTAAGAGTTGGGTGTGACGAAC
This sequence comes from Haliclystus octoradiatus, assembly GCA_916610825.1. Taxonomy (NCBI): domain Eukaryota; kingdom Metazoa; phylum Cnidaria; class Staurozoa; order Stauromedusae; family Haliclystidae; genus Haliclystus; species Haliclystus octoradiatus. The sequence goes on from OU744451.1 coordinate 11,451,710, forward strand.
ATGATATTAATTTAACATTGGCGAACGTATTATATGTACCAGAGTTAAAACGTAACCTATTATCAGTCCCTACTATGACAAAAAGAGGCATAAAAGTGATATTTACGGGTAAAGAGTGCCAAATAGAGACAGCAGGACTCAGCGTTAAACCCATTATTGCTAAACGGTCAACAACTGATAAACTTTATAAATTATGTATCCGAGAGGTATCGAACAATAGCGCAGCGGAAATCGCGTGTTTCAGTGAGAGCACTGGCGAAGTTGGAAAACAAATGTGGCACGAACGCTTTGGCCACATAGGAGTTACTTACCTAAACAAGCTAATATCAAACGATTTAGTAGATAACATGAATGTTAAAGTTAATACAAACGTAAAGGAACATTGCTTCGGATGTGCAATAGGAAAACAACATCGGAATAAATTTAAAAAGAAAGCCAAAACTCGCAGTGAAGATTTATTAGGCAGAGTATTTAGCGATGTTTGCGGACCGATAGAAGTACCTTCAAAATCGGGGGCAAAATATTTTGGGACATTTATAGACGATAAAACGAGACAAGCACGTGTATGTTTTTTGAAAAACAAAAACGATATTTTACAAAAATTTCAGAGTTATGTTACACTGACTGAAACGGAAACGGAAGCTAAACTAAAAGCCTTCCACTCAGACAATGGCGGAGAATACATATCTGATAAATTTAAAAATTATTGCCAACAAAAGGGAATTAAAAAAGAGGTGACTGTACCTTATACACCTCAGCATAACGGTACTGCAGAGAGATTAAACAGGACATTAGTCGAAAAAGCGCGTTCTATGATACATCATGCTAAATTACCAGCAGAATTTTGGGCGGAAGCTATTAACACAGCTGCTTATATTCATAATGTGTCACCGACGTCAGCTTTACAAGATTTTAAAACACCTCACGAGGCATATTACAATGCGAAGCCAGATGTTAAAAATTTGAAAGTTTTTGGATGCGATGCTTTTGTACACATAGAAAAGTGCAAAAGAAAGAAATTAGATGCTAAATCAAAATTATGTTGCTTTGTTGGTTATGCCGAAGATAGTTATGGTTATAAATTATTCGATCCTGAGAACAAGAAATTTATAATATCAAGAGATGTGGAATTCTATGAGAATTCATTTACAGCATTACAAAAAGCAGGATTATTATTAGACAAAGATTATTCGCAATTTGAAATTTGTAATTATGATAGCGATTATTCAGATATTGATATTGGAAACAACAATGAGGAACCAGAGGGTAACGCCAATGAGGAACCAGAGGGTAACAATGATGATGAAATACCTAACGATATCAATGAAGAACACGATGATTCTACTGAAGCAGTGAGAGCATCAACAAGGGACAGAAGACCAGCAACAAAATATGCAGATACAGTCTATGGAGATTGGTGGGATGACCTAGAATTTGCGGGTGTGGCTGCTCAAAATGACCCTGATACTCCAGTTACACTGAAGGACGCACATGAAGGTGATCATTCAACACAATGGAAAGCTGCTACAGACGCAGAATTTGATGCATTACAGAAGAACACAACATGGACACTAGTTGACCCGCCTGAAGCGGGAAATATACTAGGAAGCAAGTGGGTCTTCAAGATAAAAAAGAATGCCGAAGGTCAAGTCGAAAAGTACAAAGCACGGCTTGTAGCTCAAGGGTTCAAACAGCAATATGGAACTGATTACACTGAAAATTATGCACCAGTGGTAAGGTTTGATTCCATAAGAACAGTACTATCAATTAGTAACAAATTGAATTTAGATATTCACCAAATGGATGTGAAGTCAGCTTATCTACAGGGAGAATTAAATAATGACATTTATATGTACCAACCTGAAGGATATATTGATTCTACAAATTCTAAGAAGGTATGCAAGCTCCAGAGAAGCTTATATGGACTTAAACAGTCAGCAAAATGCTGGAATAATGCGATTGATACATACTTAAAATCAGATGGATTTATACAAAACGAAGCAGACGCATGCATTTACATGAAGTCAAACAAGGGGAGTATACTTATATTATGCTTATACGTTGATGATCTCATTCTAGCTTCTAATGACATGCAGATGATGAACAACGTTAAGAAAGGATTATGTAATAGATTTGAGATGGAAGACAAACATGCAATAAGCTCTTGTCTTGGAATCAGAATCGAACGTGATAGAAGTAACAAAACTCTAGACCTAGATCAAGAAGCTTACATCGAGGAAGTGCTGATGCGATTCAACATGAGAAATTGTAAACCAGCAGCTACTCCATTAGAAAATGGTAAACAATTTGATAAACGTACATGTGATGATAATGCAGTAGATTTATCTTTATTTCAATCAGCAATAGGATGTCTGATGTATATATCACTGGGTACTAGACCAGATATCTCAGTGGCAGTAAACTTACTTAGTCAGCATATGGCAAAGCCTGATCAAGATCACTGGAAAGGTGTTAAACGAATTTTAAGATATTTAAAAGGAACAAGTAATTACAAACTGCACTATACCGCAGACGAAGAATTATTATTATCTGGCTATAGCGACGCAAATTGGGCAGGTGATCCAAACGATAGAAAATCAGTTACTGGGTATATATTTTTATTAGGCGGTAACCCTATTACATGGAAAAGTAGGAAGCAAAAGTCTGTAGCAATATCATCTACAGAGGCAGAATACATGGCATTAAGTCAAGCTACACAAGAGGCAATTTGGATTCGTAGATTATTGAATGGTATTGGTCAATCACAGAAAGAACCTACATTATTAAACGAAGATAACCAAGGTGCAATATATCTTAGTGAAAATCCAGCAGATCATCCACGTACCAAACACATTGCGATCAGATTTCACTTTGTAAGAGAAAAGATTATTAGTAATGAAATTACTGTTAAATATTGTAGATCAGAGAATATGTTAGCAGACATTTTTACTAAAGGACTCAGCCGTGATAAGTTTGAAGATTTTAGATCAGGAATGAAAGTTATTAATATTAAACAGTAAATTTGATAAGAATGATAATTTGAACAAATACTTTTTATATTATTTTAGTTACAGTTTTGATTATAAACAAAGTTGATCATTTTTTATCATAGTGGTAAATTAACATTCAGTGAGAGTGTTGAGAATAGTAATGTTAACTAACCAAAGGCAAGACTAAAGTAGCAAGGCTTTTCTACATGTTAATAATTAACTTTTAATATGTACATCTTCTACCTCGTGGTTTTAAGTATTATATTGTGTTTCAGTTTAACAACGTTGATGTGTGCTTTATTTGTCAATCTTGCATTACTATATTAATCATATCGTTTACTGCGCATAAGTCTGGTTATTATACAATAACTCTTAGCAATGAACAAACCTGTTAATAATATTATCAAACATTCATTTTATAATAGAGTTGTGCCGACATGGAATGCTTTACCTGAAGAAGTAGTAAGCGCAAACTCAATATATATTTTTAAATTTCATCTATCAAATGTAGACTTATCACCTTATTGTAGTAAACATTATTAGGCTGCACGTATAGAGTTCGTTTATAAATACTTACCTGTGTTTGCCTGTCTGTATTATGAAATTTTATTATCGTAATATTGGCAAATAAATGAAATCAAAAAAGAAATCAAATCAACGAGTGAACGAAAGATCATAAAAACATTGAATAATATTGTTACAGATCTACAAAGATAATGACTGACAAAGAAGGGACCAGATTTCTTGTTTCCAATGCTACCAACGTTTGTAATTTCAATACGTATTCATTTTCGATTTTGATTACCTCCACGAAGTTGATATTTATTAATAGTCAGTCCTGTGAAAAAATGTCTTGATACTGTTAACAGCTTATGCACACTTATCAAGCATTTCTGAATAAATGATGATGATGATGATGATGATGATGATGATGATGTTTGTTTGTTTTGTTTGTTTTGATTTAATACCAATATACCAGTTTACATAGATACAGGTGTGTGGTAAGTATTATTTAATATTATTATGTTGTTATTCGATATTTGTATATATATATATATATTTTTTTTTTTTTATTTAGCATAGTTGTTATAAGAACCTATTTATCCTTGTTGCTTCTAAATAACAACATATTATGATAATATTCATTCACTATATAGTTATAAAATTATCAAAATATGTGTCATTCTATTATTCACTATTGCAAATTATTATAGCGTTTCTGCAAAGATTCGTAAAGAAATCTTCCCAACAGTTTTTTTGTTTGTAACTCTGTTTGGGAAAAGAGCAGTTCCAATTTCTCTGTATCTGAGAATACCTGAAAGTTGTTATGCAACTTTTCTATTTTATTAAAAAAACGCTACCCTCAAGTTACTATTTATATTACAGTTAAAGAGTAGATGTATCTCATCGTCGATACTGTCACTATCGCAATGGGGACATAGCTGGTCCTCGTAGGGAATGTTAGAATATCGTCCGATCTGTACTCCGAGCTTATGAGCACTGATTCTGATCTGAGTTATTGCTATCCTAGACTTTTTGTGTGGAAGTAGCAAATAATTTTCAAATTCAAATTTATGTTTGATTGTTTTGTAGAATTTCAATTGATTCGATTGGCCTGGAGTGTTAGAGTTTAGATTAGTTTGCTCAAAGTTGATTTTGTATTCGTTATTTAATTGATCTTTTATAGAGTTGATTAGTTTTATTTGATCAGATTTTTGATTTGTTTCTTTAGAGATCAAAAGTTGTAAATTGATTCCTATTTCGGACAAATGATGTGTAACTTTACCCAGCCATGAAGTTGATGAAATGTTGACGATTTGTTCACCAAATGCCTTGTACAGTAAACTACTTTTTTTGGAGTTAATCATTCTAACAAGGAATTTGATCATATTAATTTTAACGTCAATCTGTAGAGGGATGATCCCCAATTCCGCTCTAACAGCTATCTTACTGGAATTCTTTCTAATATTTAGTATTTTCCGCATAATATCTCGCTGTACAGTTTCTATTTGGTTATTTTCAATGTGAGTAACAGAATCACCCCAAACATCACTAGCATAGAGAAGTATATGGGTTTTATCCTGGTAGTAAACATTGTTTTGTGAATTGCGACATAGCTGGTTGACGACCGCCCCATAGAGCGCTGTGTTATTGCCCATGCTTTTGTGCAAAGTTGCTTAACACCAAAACATTGTTTTGAGGAGCAATGAAACGAAAAACCTAGATATTTCTAATTTTCGACCATTTCGATGGGGGTATTATTAATGGAAAAGAAATGTTGCTCATCAACAGATTTTTTTGAGAAGATCATGCATTTTGACTTTTCATAATTAATTTTGGGCTTCCATTGCTCGGCGTAAAGATATGCTTTCTCCATGCATTTTTGGAGACCCTCTTTGGTTTGAGAAAATAAGACTATATCGTCGGCAAACATTAAAAAATTCAATGGCTTATCAGCAAGAAAAACTGGATGTGTTGATTGACATGTTAAAGATTTTGCAAAATCATTGATATAAATATTAAAAAGATTAGGACTAAGGATACACCCTTGGCGAACGCCAACACTGGGTGAGATCGACGTAGTCAAGAGATTGTTGTAAATGATATGTGCTTTGTTATGAACATATAAGTTGTCAATTATTTTATAAAAAATTCCATCGATGTTCAATTGCTTTAGCTTCAATAAAAGGCCAGGATGCCAAACAGTGTCGAACGCCTTTTTCAAATCAATGAAACAGGTAAAAAGCTTTTTAATATTTTTTGTGTACTTTGAAATAAGGGTTTTAAGGCAAAACAAATGATCTGCCGTTCGTTTATTTTTTTGAAAACCACCCTGTGCTTCATGAATTATATCATTTTCGTCAAGGAAATGCCTGAGCCTCTCATTGAGGATAAGACAGAACAATTTACCAAGAATACTAGTGAGGCTTATTCCTCTGTAATTATTTGAGTTGAGCTTTTCCCCAGATTTAAAAAGGGGTAAAATAAAAGACTCTTTCCAAGAGTTTGGAAAGTAGCCAGATGACGTTTTGACAGTTTGATTTCTTTTTTATGTTGCTTTCTTAACCGGCAAATCCTACCTCGAAGAAATGGATCATTAGGGTGCCTTTTCAAAAGTCTGATGATGTTATTTAGTCGTGATTTTATATGAGAACATGATTTTGTGTACCATCGTGTTTTGAATTGCCTAGCATGTTTCTGCTTTTTAAATGTTTTTAATTTCAAAATGCCTTGATCGGACGTTGTGAGCAAATCCGAAATTTTATCGATGATCTGGTCAATGTCTTCAGTTGATGTTAAAATATTTCTGAAGAGAGGGATTCAATAAGGCGTTCATGAGATTCGCTAGAGAATCGTTCCGCGTAATCAGATTTCTTTTCGTCGCACCACAAATATCGGGGTGGTCTCTCTTCGACAAGAATGCTTGAGCAATCATTGTTGGTATGCCTTAGAGTAACGTTAAGAGACAAATTAATTGAGCAATGATCTGAAAGTAACAATGCATCTTTATCGACTTTGATTGATTTGAGAACTGATGGTGATTGTAAGTACAATTGTTCTGAGGCCAAAACAAAATCGACGAGACTAGACCCAATATTACCATGGTATGTAAATTCACCTTCCTCGTCACCTTTTAGTCGGCCGTTAAGGATCCGAAGTTGGTTGCTAGTGCAAATACTGATTAAATGTCTACTATAATCGCTGATTGTATTATCTCGAGTTTTTCTTAGAACTAAATTGTGATAGTCGGGTACATACGTTGGAGGTAAATCAAAAAAGGAGTCATCATCATTGGAAATAAAATCATTTAATTTGCCTAGTCGAGCATTGAAGTCGCCGCCAACCAGCACATCGCAACCACCCGGTACATTTATCAATTCGTTTTGCAAAATTTCAAATACCTGATTTTTATGAATAGGATAAACCGAAGAGTATTGTGGACTAACATATACGAAAGCAATATACAAGTCATTATTGAGACCAAAAGCTAACCTATTCATTTTTAACCACATTATATCTTCTGAATTTGACGGAATTTCGGTAAACGCATGTTTAATATTACACTTTATGTGGACTGCTAATCCTCCTGAACCTCTACTACAATTTGGTTGTTTACTTGTTCTATGTTTATAAATTATATCATAATTTGGGGGAGGCTGAAAATGTGATGACCTTTGAGTCCATGTTTCGCTAAGTATGAAATTTAAAATTTTTTTTGAAAATCAGGATTCGCTAGCTTAGAGCCCAGACCGTTGATGTTCCAAAAGGTAAAAGTAAGATTTTCAGGGATTTCCATAGTTTATATTGGAGAATTTCGAGGGATGAGACACATCTCTCGAATGTAAGGGCTTTACTATATCTATTGTAACGCTATTTTTAATAAAAATATTTTTTAAAGTATTTTTAACATTACTATGTTATGAATAGGGATGATTAGCTCAGATGGCAGAGCAACCGAACTTCAGATCGGATCATATCTGATCGACTGTGGTTCAAATCCCCCTAAGGTCAACTCAGCCTTGACTTTATCTGAAACATCAAATGAGTACCATCTGAGGATGGCGGATGGAATGGTCCAGAGGGAATTGCATTGTGAGTAGCTGCGGCGCATCGTTGCGCATTGACAATCAAGACTTATCTGCCATGAAATCTGTTGAAATTGATCTGCAGTGTCGCGGCTGAGATCAACAAAGAGCGTTTAAAATCATTGCTCTCAGCGAAAACAGCCACTCATCTAGAAATAGAGGAGTGGTACGGGTGCCTTCGGTAGGGTGTCACCGTCTACATTTTACATTAACATTACTATAACTAGTTTCAGTAGCTACGATATCAATGATATCACACATAAACTTATCTGACTGGTAACTTCTATGGATATTCTTCATAAACGTGTACTTGATGTATATCTTTGTAATAATCTTGTAATTGTATATGTAAATCATTTTTAATAATGTCTTTGTGGATGTTGATATATTTGTGGCGAAATATTTTCCCATGCTGAATGAGCATCGTAATTTCTATCGGTACTGCGATGGAGAGTAGGCATTAAGTTTAATGGTCTTGCCATTTCTTGAGGGGGTATAGTAGACGTAAATTCGACAGAATTACTAAATCTGTTATGAAAAAGTTTCATGAAATCTGAAAGAGTCTGTTGCATTATCTCCTCTCTATTTCTCGGTGGAATAACATAATTGGGCTGCTTTAGGTGTTGGCTCATTTATGGATGAATAACCGATTCTGATTGGTTGGACTCGGTGGTCATAGGAGGTATACTAGGCATTCTTTGATCTACATTTATTTGCGGAATATGTTGAATATTTGGTGTAATCATATCATGCTGTTGGGTGTGTATAGCTCTGATGAAGTTTCTGGATAGTAGCTTTGTCCCGCGTGTATTTGTATAAATACTATCCTGTAAAAAAAGTGGTTTGTTTTGTTCTAGGGTCCCATTATTCTTGGTGACAAATATCCTGCTGTTGTTAATGAAGGTGATGTTTTTAGATGTGCAAAATGTTTCCAAATGATCATTTAGACGCATTGTTATTAATATTGAACTATTTTCAGGCTTTGGTAACATTGAAGAATAATAAATTTGAGAACTAGGGAATAAAGTTTTTGTTTTCATGATTGCCGTAGTAATGTCGGCTAGAGATACTTTCTCAATCTTTTCATGGGAATCATCCCAGCAGACACACCGACGTTGGAGCAACGTTGTTCCAACGTCGGTTGGTTGGTTGACGTTGGATTGGAATATCCAACATTGCTCCAACGTCATTTGCCCAACAGAAATCCAACGGTGCATAAGAATGATTGGATTTATGTTGGATAACAACGAAGATCCAACGGTGTAGTAAATAAGGTTGGATCGACATAAGAAAGCCGACACATGCCCAACCACACCTCTATAAATATCATCAGAGTCAAAGATCAGTTTCATTTTCAATTTTATTTTGCATCATATAAGGTTTCCGGTAAGACGTCAGAGAGGAACCAAAATATAGATTATGAAATATTTGTCAAATATCATTACCCTTAAAAAAATAATTTCAGGCTTGAAAACCCTAATAAGTAGAATGCTGGGCTGGTAGATCGCCCTACTGAAGGTGCCTTTATTTATTTTTTTCTGAAAGATTGTTCCAATTTTTTATCTGCACCCCCTATATACTATATATCTGAGAATCATTTTAAATTGTAATTGAAAATGTGAGATTTATCTGGTGCAGCAAAAACGGAGAAATATAGTTTACAAATAATTTGATATCTATCATAATTATTTTAATTTTAATTTACATTTTAATTGTAAGATAAAACGATATACATATATATTGGATAAAACGACCATGACGCAAAGGAGACTAGGTCACATCGAAAGCGTCATTATTGAACAGGTCTGCAAACAGGAGGATTATTTGAAAACTTGGCGGTTTGTAAAGATAACACAGACCTCAGTCTAGAATTCAAAATGCCGGTTTGCAAGATTTTATCAGAGGACGAAAACTTCGAGAAGTATTATATTTATCTTAAATCACGTTGAATCTATCCCATATAATTTCATCACATTAAATATTGGATCGTTATTACTGCATTGGCTTGGAAATAATTTCTTTTTATCAATAAATCAGGTAAGCCAGCCAGCTACTGTACTAGACTAGGCTATTTAACAAGCAAAAGCATGTGCATGACAAATTGACAATTAGACCAATCCGTCAACAATTTAATTTGTGTTTGTAGGATAGCTCTTGCATGATGAATTTGGAATCCCCACAAATGCTTGAATCTAACACAGAGCCAAGGTAAGACTAGAAATGAAATTTGTGATTCATTGACTTGTAAGCTGATGTTGTTTTGTTAAAATTTATGGATTTTTATGGATTGTCATTGCTATTATAGAACTCAAACTGAGAATGTATGCTGATACTAGTTAGAGACTAAGATGTGGAGATCTGTAGCTCGTCCTGCAGAATGCAGATAGTTTAGTTGGATCATGAGTTACTGAGTTAAATTATGTTGTTAAACTGCAGCTCTGAGTTCATCAATATGTAAAGAATGTCAACGAGAAGGAATAAGCGAACACACTGAAATGTAGGCCTAACTGGTAATCGATTTACATATTTATGAGCAGGCCTGGTGTTGTAGGCGATGCATGTCAATCTCATTATCAATTATTATAGTTACATGATAACAACAATTAAACATATTTTCATCCCATTTCTTTATTTATTGATTTAATTTAGAATCAATATTAACAACCATTGAATGCCTAACCATCTGAAAAAGTGAAGCAGAGTAGCAGTCTACCTACAGATAGAGTATATGGGTAGGCCAACAAATTAATAAGTGAGGCAATGTCCAATTATATCAGCATATTTTGTTTATACTACTTTTTAACTCATCAGCTCTTCAAACCAACTGATGGATGGAGGAATTGGTAGGCCTACTCAATGCAGTGATACGGTAGGCTAATAATTTTGTTAAAATTTGAACCCCTTGAAATCTATATGTGGAATCATTATTTACTTGGAAATATTAAATGTTGTTGATACTCCGTAGTTTTATGTTGTTTTTACTTTATGATTTTCAGAAACAAGGAATTTGCCTTTTGCTAGAGATACAGAGACCTGTGCATACACATCCAATGTCATCCATATTTTAAACAATTGCTTAAAGGGGCAAAATTGACCGGCGACCGCTGCGAGCTCAAGTTGAATTTAAGCTTAGCATAATTCAACCGTCTCGCTTTGAAAATATTGTTATACGCAGGCCTAATTTGTTATAAATTCATGTCAACAATGAAAATTGTGTTATAACAATAAGCGTGCACGTGATCCTAAGTGCGTAGCGCCTGCCGGTCATTTTTGCTCCTTTAAACAAATCAGGTGAGAATAATGAGCCTAATGATTCCTTTGAATGAGATAGGTCACCTCACACCTCACAGTGTAGGCCATATAGGCTAGGCTACTATGACTATCATAATAATATGGCTGATGATGCAGAGTACAAGCATTTATAATTTATTATATTATTCAAGATAACCCAGGCACCTCTCTCTATGACATCATGAATTTGAACACAGGTTCAGAAGAACTAATGATACTGCATTTATAGTCAATACATAAATAGACCTTTGAAAAGTGAATCAAGGTACTGCTAGTTTGTTCCATAGATCAACTTATTTTGAGAACATTGTACGGTATTATGAGTGACTTTCTGTTCTCATGCATATATCACTGTATCAGTGGCTTCCCAGTTCCCGGAGGGGTCGTCCCTAGGCTCTTGAGGGGGATTAGTCGGGTTTTGCCGAGAAATGGATTCCCTGGGGGGAAGTAGATTTGTCTTCTTCTGCACATTTTGATCTTTAGCCCCCAAGAAAAACCCCGGGAAATGTAATTTTTTAAAACGAATAGGCATAATTAATAACAGACACAACAATCTATTAAGTAAATTACCCATCTTGATTCTTGAATTTAATAAATGTTGCATCATGATCTGGTTTCAGTAAGTCTTTCGGCACAAAATATTTAAATAAAATATTCCATAGTACAACAAATAGTCAATACTTTCATATGGTTGATCTATGTTTACTACTGTGCTTCGTTTCGCCAATCAATGTAATATCATTTCTATGTGTGTTCACTAGGTTTATCGGCTAGGAACTTGAAGTATGTTGATTTGATGGAGGAGTTTGATGAGTTGGAAAATGATATTGAGTCTGACACTGAGTACCAACACTTTGTAAGTAAAATATGATTGCACAATACTGCCCTGAAAAATGAATCTCAACATGGGATCAACATAGCAAATGAAGCTATCCCATATAATAATAATAATAATAATTCTACATTTTCAAAACAAAACTGAACTCCCATTTAAAGTAAAGTGAATGTTTGAACTGGCTATGCTGGTTTGTGTCACAAGCCAAAACAATTTAAGAACATTGGGGTCTGTTTTATGTGACGCATGCAATGTATTACTTACCCGCACTACAGCACATATAGAGTGGGCGTAACAATAATCATAAACATATCATTATCATCTTTATCAATTATTCAGAACCTGATAAGCCACAAGCATTTTTCACATGACTCTCTACAGCCCCATAATTTACTGATCTAAGCTCGACTAGCAAATCAATTACAATGTTTGTTACAAAACTGTTTTCTTTATCACAATGTGGCTCAGTTATCTACTATTGGGGGGAATTCTGTTAAAGAAGAAGTTGCAAATATTCTAAAGAAGTAAGTATATACGAATGTAATCACCAAATTGTAAGAACATTAGCTAATACAATCGAGCTGGGTTTACACAATTTGCTGCTATAATTATTCGAGGTGGGTTCAAGTCACATGTCACCTTTTAATTGATTACCTTTATTTTCTTAATAGATTTTTGTCTGACAAAGTAATGGCAGAAATGAATATGGGAGGAAAAAGGAGGAATAAGGTTGGCGTTGGAGCCTCAAGAATTATGCAGGCAGTAGTGGGTAAGTAGGCCTATTTAATTGAAATATAAAAATATTATTGTGTAGGCATATTGTGTTTGTGTAAATCATGTATATATGTACAGTAGAATAAGGTCTAACAATTATTGTTTGCACATTTACTAGCCTATACACGTATATTTTAATAAGAAATCCTTTTATAAGAAACTAATCAATTGGCAATATCATTGGGCCTTTAGAAATTTCAAGAAACTTAAGTACTGTATATAATTCTTCGAATTTACACATATTTTGTTATAGAAGCCTAGACTGTACTATAGTACTATTAAACTTTTGTTGGATTTCAGTGTTCAGTTGGATTTCAGTTTATCAATGTTCAGAGCTGTGAATATATAAGGCATGTAAAAGACATTTTGATCAAAAAGTTTTTCTCAGTTTCCTAATAAGTTCCTTGAAAATTGTAAGGTTTAGCATAGGCTTATTGATTCTCTTATAAAACAAGAACTGAAATTTTGCTCAAATCGATATAATACATATTTTATTTCAAACCATGATTGTTGATTAATCCCTTAGAAACAGTTATCCAACACCACAGTAAAGCGACGAGGGCCGATGTTGAAAAGTATATTGCTGACAAGTTAAAATACGCACCTGACCGTCGAGATGGAGGAAAAAGAAGACGGCAAGATTTTCCATTGTAAAACCTCGTAAACAACTGTAAACTTTTATTCTGTAAACTTTTGTCTTTTTATTAGCTTTCGTTATTGTTATTCTTTCGGTATTATTAATATATACGACACCACAAAAAGTTGTCAGACGTGTTCAATTTGCCTCGCTCTTCGCGCATTCATATTGTTTTCACGACAGGAAGACTTTTTAAGAGATGGCGTGATTTTTGGACAGAAACCGTGACTTCTGAAACAATAGGCTCTTTAAGTTGGATTAAGATTGGATCAGCGTTGGTCCACGTTGGTCGAGGGTCGGATATCTACCCAATTCCAACGTCAGATAGGTCGGTCGGTCCACCTTTCATATACAACGTAGCTCTTTTGTTTACCCAACATTGGACCAACGTTGTATCCAACCTTAATCTAACGTTGTTCCAACGTCGGTTTGCCTGCTGGGATGTGAGCCAAAATGAAGAATTATGTATTTGTAATTAGTGTTAGTTTTTGCAATGTTTTCTATTTCTAATGTGTGAGTCGGCTACAATCAAAAGGTCAAGTGGGGTGCCTGTGTTGTCTACTTGACTTTGTGGCCTTGAGCTGTTGACATTGTTATTGTTATTGTTTCCATGCGTGCTATTCTCATTAATATGGGTTGAAGAAGAAGTTTGTTTTTTTTGGACATATAATGTTTCATTTCAGCTATGCTTGTTTCTGTGGCAGACAAGCGATTTTTGATCTGATTAATTTCAGTGTCGTGTTTTGAAGAGTTGTTCTTCAATTCATTCTTAAGATCAGTAATAGTGGCCTGTAGAGATTGATTTTCCTGCTCTACTTTAAAGATCGTGTTTCTGTATAATCTGCAGGTTTCCTTAAGTGTTAGAATGTCTGTTTAAAGATTTCGCAATTGACCTGTTGTTGGCTGTGAATTGACCGGTGTTGTAACGGTCGCGGAATCGACTGAGCGGATACGTACTTTTCCGTGTGTTTAAATTTTTTTTTACCGTAACAACTGATTTGCTCAGCTCTTCCTCACTTTCACTGTGAAGTAATATTTCGTCCTCTGTTTCTGAGTCGGAAGTTAATGAACGTTGCACTGATAAACTTTGTTTATTAGGTCTTTGAATAGGAGACGGGGTATTAGGTGTGGACGTAGGAGTTGATAATGTGTTTGTCGGTGTGTTCCCACGTGGTGTTTCGTAACAAGGTTTTGCAAGCAAATATCCTTCTTTGTGTTCGCTATCTCCAATAAATTTATTTTTACTATTGTTTTCTGTGTATACCTTGTGAAGGGATTCTTTTATTTAGTCAAAGTATTTGTTTATGAATAATGTTAATTCTTTCCCTGATGTCATTACTGTTCCACTTGAAAAAAAATGTCATTGTCAGAATTTTGTGTTTCTTGTTTGACGTAGGGGAAATGACTAAAACTTTTCGGCCTTCGCCCTTAGTGTCTTTTATCCATGGAATCATGCCCAAAGATTCAAAGTATATTTTACATGCAAACATCCATATTTCATTTTGGTTAGTTTTGAATTTAATTTGATGTAATACATCTCCATCTCTATATTTCGGCTCTATGTTAGTGGTAATAATCATTTCCGGATCAAGTTTATTTGCCATTTTATTTAAAACGTTTAGGCTGTTAGAATGATTTTCATCGTTTTGCTCTTCACATTCCATCATTTTTGTAAATAAATATGATGATGATGATAATGATGATGATGATGATGATGTTGATGATGTTTGTTTGTTTGTTTGTTTTGATTTAATACCAATATACCAGTTATATAAATATACAGGTGTGTGGGAAGTATTATTTTATTTATATATTTTTGTATTTGTAAATAAAATATATATTCATATTTTTTCGATACTTTTTATATAAAAACAACTTAAAAGGACATACTGACCAATTAAGTTATATATATTATGGGATATATGGGATATATATTATATAAAGGATATTTGAATATCTTCCGGTCTGAGCTCCAAGCCTGTGAGCGCTTGTTCTAACTTTAGTAATGGCTAGCCTGATTTTCTTGTTAGGATAGAAGAGGTAATTTTCAAACTCTAAATTTTGTTAAATAGTTTTATAGAAATTTAACTGATTTGATCAGTTAGCATTATTTTTCAAGATGATTTGTTCGAATTTAATTTTATAGGCGTCTTGAAGCTGAATTCTAATCGTTACTGCTAATCCTTTTTGTGTGCTTGTTATATTGTTATATGACATCAGCAGCGGTAAATCTAAACTGAGTTCAGAAAGATATAGTTTGGCTTTACTAAGCCAAGAAGAAAGACAGTTTTCAAGGAGTTGTTCACAGAATGCTTTATACAACAGGGTGTTCGAGTTAGAGTTTAACACACGAATTAAAATTTTGATTATGTTAATTTTTATATCAATTAGTAAAGGAGGGATGCCAAGCTCGCCTCTGACTGATGTTGTAGTAATATTCCCACGAAGGTTGAGCATATGGCGCATAATTTTACGTTGAAGAGCCTCAATAACACTGTTATCTTCATGAGATATTGAGCCTCCCCAAAACTCACTAGCGTAAAGAAGTATCGATTTGACTATTGTTTTGTAAACTGAGTTGTGAATTGCAACGTAGCTCATAGGAGATCCCTTCAAGCACCGGCGAGTCGAATTCCAAGCTTTGAATGCTTTTACACACAGATCTTTTATTACGTAACATTGCTTGCCTGATTGGTGTAGGGTAAACCCCAGGTATTTATAGGCTTCTGCATAGGAATGTTTTTTGTCGCCAATAAAAAAATCAAACTGAGTAGCACAAGTGTTTTGTTTTGAAATATCGTGCATTTTGATTTTTGATGGTTGACTTCAAGATTCCATTGGGAACAATAAGATAATGTTGTAATCAAGCAGTTTTGAAGGCCTAGAGGGCTTGAAGAAAAAAGTACAATATCATCAGCAGACATCAAACAGTTGTGAGATTTGTCTAAAAGCATAACTGGGTCTGTTGAGGAGGTCTCTGTCATATATTTTGCCAAGTCATTTATAAATATATTAAATAAATTCGGACTGATAATTACGCGTCCCTGACGTACTCCGGTGTTTGGGTAAATTGGTTGGGCTAAACGATCGTGAAAAATAATTATAACAGCGTTATCTGAGTATAAGCTTTTGGTAACTTGGTAAAAATTTCCCTTAATGTTAAGCTGCTGAAGTTTTAGGAGGAGAACATGTTGCCAAACTGAGTCGAACGCTTTCCTTAGATCAATAAAACATGCGTACAGTTTTCCATTACTTTTAGTACATTTGGATATCAATGTTTTTATACAAAATAAGTGATCTGCACGATGGTTTTGTTGAAATCCAGCTTGAGACTCATGAATAATCTTGTCTTTAGCTAAGAATTTGTTAAACCTTTCATTTATGGTAATACAAAAATGTTTACCCAAAACACGTCTTAAACTGATTCCTCGGTAGTTGAAGGGATCAAGCCTATCTCCAGACCTATGAAGGGGAAGAATGAGAGACTCTTTCCAAGCTTGGGGAAAGTAGCCAGTTTCGAGAATTTTTTAAAAAATATCGATGTATATCTTGATAAATTTACCTGCAGAATTGAGGATCATCTCTGGGAGAACACCATCTTTTCCAGATGATGATGATGATGTTTGTTGATGATGATGATGATGATGATGATGATGATGATGATGATGATGATGATGATGATGATGATGATGATGATGATGATGATGATGATGATGATGATGATGATGATGATAATAATGAGGAGGAGGAGGAGGAGGAGGAGGAGGAGGAGGAGGAGGAGGAGGATGTTGGATGGAAGCTATAAAAGGAGGCTCTGCAAGAAAGTTTATATTGTTTATTATTATTCGATTTTATACTGCTCTCTTCGTAGATGATATTTTCATTTCATGTTGACATTGAATTATGAAGTTATTCCACTGCGGAATGATCTATCTATATAAAGACATTACGTCTGTCAAGATGGCCTACCCACCAACTTCTAACATGAAATATCACTTCAGTAATATAAAAGTTTGATTAGTTTCATTATAAATTACACATATATTATGTCTGACTTGTAATCTAGATCACTGTGAAGCTGATGCACTGATTTTTCAAATTAATAAATCAAAACGTTGATATTTTGTTTGCTAGCTTCAAGCTGACCCACCCACTTTAAGTTACGAATTACTTGGTTATATTTGCGTGAGCAATTGTGAGCTAAATGTGATCTAAATCTTGATACCATTTTCGTTACAATCCGAATGGGTGGGTGGGCCAGTTTGACAGACGTATTAAGCCACATCAAAATTTTACTTGCTTTCTCGAATGGCTATAAATGTATCAATAGAATAGAATAGAATAGAATAGAATAGAATAGAATAGAATAGAATAGAATAGAATAGAATAGAATAGAATAGAATAGAATAGAATAGAATAGAATAGAATAGAATAGAATAGAATAGAATAGAATAGAATAGAATAGAATAGAATAGAATAGAATAGAATAGAATAGAATAGAATAGAATAGAATAGAATAGAATAGAATAGAATAGAATAGAATAGAATAGAATAGAATAGAATAGAAATAGCTTATTTAACATAGACATATAAACAACTATGATACATGATTCTGTGTTTTGTTCTATTTGATTATATGTATGTGTTATATAAGGCATTATTGTTAAGCAGTCGTTTCTTGATGTCTGACGGCGTCATCATCGTCTAATAATTAGTTTGATTGAGAATATAGTGTATTTTTAATTTCTTGTTTATATTTAATAACATTGTATGAATCGTATTTGTAATATTTATTTAGTGATTGTGCATATAAATGTATCAAGTAGATGCAAGTATTATCTCGTGTAGTATAAGATATATAACGGCTTATTCATATTCATTCTGCAAGTACTCACAAAACATTTAGCGGTATATGTTTACCCTTATTTATACCTGCAAAGTGAAATTGAAAATAATAAAGTAAAACAACAACATACCAGACATGTGAAAATTCAATGTTTGCTGTGCATTGGCTACTGTGTATAAGGTTGAGCAAAAATATTATGGCTAGTAAAATAAAATGTAAAATAAAATCTGTTAAAACAACTTCATTTTAATGTTTCTCAAGCATAACCTATCGAAACATCGTATCTCTTTGCATATTTTATTTCGCATCATTGACTTTTTTGCTACACGTCTATCTCACGGAATTTATAGACATGCATTAATCCAGCACGACCCACTTCACCTAGTGGATCGTGAGTACATCATGGATTTTTTATTGCAGATAATTTTGACATTTTTGATACTAGTCCAATACTCATATGCAGCTCCAATTCATGCAAGGTTAATAGGATTTTTTGAAGATGGTGAAATAGAGGTAATTGCGTACTACCAAGGTATATATTGAATATATTGCTATACAATCCAGGTGTTCCAATACAAATTCGTAATATTACAAGCTTTGGAGTGGTCGATCCAATGCCAATTACAAAGCAAAATGCACTCAAAATAATCAACTAAAATAATACATATAATATAGATGTGATGCTGGGAGAGCTACACATTCAAATTGTTCTCGCTAGGTGAATCTCTTATTTGAACCATACATACTATGTTAATAAATTACAGGCAATGGCAATTACATCATAATGGCAATCAATTGATCAGAGTGAATGATTGTGTTAACAACAAATTCATTTTACTATAGGAAAAGATTAAATAATATACCGTTTTTGAATGAATTTAATAAAGCCTTAAAAATTGAACTATTATAGATATTATTGACGACTAAGGCTGTCCTTGTAATGAACTACCTGGAGCGCAATGCAGAATAAAGAGTGATGAAGTAGATATATGTTCCACCATGATCTACAAGCAACAACGGCAATTTTAATCTATAATTTCGATAACGTAGTTTATGTCACATTTGGTCTCTACACATATAGGCACTAAGGATACGCATATCGTATTGGCAAAATAAGGATAATGTAGTTTTCTGTCAAGACCCTTGAAGGGCATTTTGAAATTCAAGTCACAAAAATGTCGATACAGGGAAATATTTGCAAAGTGTATTTGGTATTTCGCATCTCTCCATTACGGTTGAAATATGTGTCACAACCCCGATGTTATAATATTGTTGTAATGATGTTGTAAAAAGATCCTGTAGTTCCTTCTGCCATTGACGCATGTCTAATGTGTCCAACCCCCACGTCAAATACCTAGATGCGTATTATGTACAGTAAATAATAATGTGGACGGTGTCGCCCTACCGAAGGCACCCGTACCACTCCTCTATTTCTAGAGGAGTGGCTCTTTTCGCTAAGAGCAATGATGTTAAACGCTCCTTAGATCTCAGCCGCGACACTGCAGATCAATTTCAACAGATTTCATGGCAGATAGGCCTTGATTGTCAATGCGCAACGATGCGCCGCAGCTACTCACAATGCAATTCCTTCTGAACCATTCCATCCGCCATCCTTAGATGGTACTCATTTGATGTTTCAGATAAAGCCAAGGCTGTGTTGACCTGAGGGGGATTTGAACCACAGTCGATCAGATATGATACGATCTGAAGTTCGGTTGCTCTGCCAACTGAGCTAATCACCCCTACGTACGTACTAATTATGTACAGTATAGGGGTGCAATATCAAGAATCATGCTTCCCTGAAATATCTGGTATACGAATTTAAAGGAAATACGCCTGAGAAGTGCATAGGCCCCTGTTATGAAATTCACTGAATGAAATGTAGTTTTGAATGCAAAATGGAAGGAATTAGTGGCAACACATTATAGGCAATTTTTGGAGTCTCTTTTCAATCTGAAACAGTAAAGTATCAGGGGGCTAACACAAGCATTAAGGGCCCCCAGCTGTCCTTCTGTCTCTGGCATTTTCTGCTATGGTGGAAGTTATCGTTTACAAAATACGTACAGGGGTACTAAAAATAAATTTATTACAGGGAATTATAAATTTATTATAAAGAATGTGTTATGTTATCTGTAAACACAATACTGCCCTCGGCATACCCTCATTTTGTGCTTGAATTCCTCCAAGATTACGTATGCTCTGAATAACTCCAAACCAGGCTCCAAACATCTTAATTCGGTTTGATTTTTGTTTGGCTTAATTTGAAGTTTTGCGATCTGAAAAAGCAAACTGCATTAATCACTATTGAACAACTTCACTTTAGAACCGGAAAACCCTCAGGCAGCAGTTCGAATCACCAATTATATTACTTTTACTGCTATATTTAAGTACATAAACACATTTACAGACAATTACAAATAACACCATGTGCAAAGATGAGGAATCGAACAACGTTCTTCTGCACAAAATGCGGACACCGCTCTGCTACTCTGTGCTCCATGGTCAGGCGAAGATAAAGCAATGGAATTAATTGTGAGCTCTTCGGTCCCAATCCGCTGATGACACTTCCGTTCCTTCTCAAACAATTTGCAGTTGGAGCGAAACATAGTTGTAAAAAATATTTTATTAACATCTTTTGAACATGCGTAGGCTATACGAACGAGGCCATTATAATTATTCTCCTCATGACGTATATATTATGCAATTAGTTTAATTGTTTCTTGTAATCTGATTGGTTATCAGATATTGTGTATACTGATCTGTTTAGTTTATTTATAACAATTTGTAAATGCGAAACTTATCATTAATATTTGAAGTAAGTCTTCATATTGGAAGTAAGGTTAATAAACTATCTATTCTGTTTTATTGTATTAATTTATATTAACTTAATTATTGTCTATGTATATCAATGTAACAAGTTTGTTTTTTATAATTGTTTATTAAAAAAACAGCTATCATAGATGAGAAAGATTGCTCTTTGCTATTTATTGAGTATTCATTCTGGTGGTATTTTCCAAATCAAAATACAACATAAACTTTAACGGAAAATACGAGAAATGCAAATAATATATTACAATAATGATTCTTTAACAGGGTTCTAAAGAAAACACAAGAAAGTTGAATGTTAACTCATCAAGAGATCTGACAAAATTGAAGTATTTCATTCCCCGATTATCAGAACGCCATTATCATTGTGGAAAATCAATTTTTTATGACTATGTTAATATAGTAATTGCCCGGTAAAGCAGCTTATTTGTCTTTTGTTTAGGATGAGATGAACAATGGCGAAAGAGGCATTTGCTATCAAATGTACTCACCGTGCAATAGTTTGTTGGATTGTCTGTCGTGCAGTCAAAGGATGTCATGTGTTTTGTACAACGAACGGAGGCTTTGCATTCCAGATAGAAAGTCAGAACCGACATGATTCATGCATTGCCATAGCATACTGCTCTGCTATAGAGAATGAGAGAAAATGTATTTACTTGAGAATATCTCCACTCGTTTAATGGCGTTAAAGTCTTTGATCATATCCATGGCACAGAACTCATATCTAGTCAAGTTAGCTGATTTATAGCTTTAACATTACTGTGAACCTATTATATGTGACTCACTCCTTCTGCTTTCTTGGCCTGCTTCATGGAGCTGTGTGAACAGCTCAGAAGAGTTCTAACACAGTTTGCTCAACTTTATTCTATAATTCTTATTTATAATAAAAATTTTGTTTGAAATTCTGATATTACTAATTTGTGGTGTTTGATTTATTTGTCAATATTCAAAGCTACACGTGCGAATACAAGGAAAACCTTAGCCTTCGTGCGGACTCGTAATCATTTTCCGAGCAAAACAGTTTTCTTAGAAACATTTAGAGTAGGAAAATGCTAGGTAAACCTAAGGCTTATCTACTTACTATAAGGTAAATCTACTTACTCCCCTTAACTTCCATGTGATATATAGTATAATAACCGAAAAGAGTTATTTATGATAGGATAGATAATATAGACAATAGAGGATTTTATAGGATTATACGAGAGTGCGAAGAGTGGAATCGTGCGTGTAGTGATGCGTTTTTCTCACTGCAAACATTGAAAATTGATTTAGTTATCAGAGCTGATTTTACTGATAGGGCTCGATGAAGGATTTTAAAATGTAGAGATCATTAAACTTAAGAATATTTAGAGATTTTAAAATAGGTTCAGAATGGATTAGAGGCCAACTCTTACACATCTTTTATTTAGGGCTTTTAATTTATTTCAATTTACTGAATGGCCCCAAATTGGAAGGCCATACTCAAGGTGAGGTTTGACTATTGACGAGTATATTTGTGATTTGTAGGTATTTGAAAATAATTTTTTTAATTTTAATAATGTATAACATAATGATCGGATATTTTTACACACAAAATCAACATGAATTTTCCAGTTTAATTTTTCATCAAGTAATAGACCTAAGAAGTTAACATGCTTTTCTTTTTCGTTTACTCCACATCGTTCAATATGTGTGTTATCTATTTGCAGATCACATTTCGTACGTTGATTATTGGAAAGGATAAATTTTGTTTTTGCTTTATGTAACGTGAATTGGTTGTGGTAAAATCATTTTGAAACAATTTTGAATTCTTCATTGACACTCTCCTGCAACTGAGTGACATTGCTGTCAGACCATTGCAGGGTAGTATCATCTGCAAAAAGACTCATTTGAAATTAAGTTGAGCTTGACAAATCGTTTACAAAAATTAAAAAGGAGTGGTCCAAGTGTACTGCCTTGTGGGACACTACAAGTTACACTTTGTGTTGAGATTGATGGGTGCTCATGCATACAATTTGTTTTCTATTTGACAAATAATTGGTAAACCAAGCTAATTCATTGTTTGTGATTCCATAGTGTGATAACTTGGATAAAAGAATACTGTGATTTACAGTATCGAAGCCTTTTTGAAATCAATAAAGATGGCAACTCACATGTTATTTTTCATTTTGCTGTGTGAATATATTGTCTAAGAAATTTGAAAAATAAAGTCGATTATACAAATCTTGCTCTAATAGCTTAGAAAATGTTGAAATAATAGAAATAGGTCTGTAATTGGAGATTAACTCCAGTTTTGAATAATGGTAAAACTTTTGCTATTTTATAACTTTTGAGGGAAAAAAGCTGTTTTCAAAGAGAGATTCACAAGATAAGTCAGCGGAGATAGATTTCCTTGATATATGGATTTTAAACAAGTGCTTGATATGTTATCAAAAGAAGAACTAGATTTATTTTTCCTTTTCTTGATTACTTTCTACATGCAGATGTTTGTGAGACCAGCCTAAAAATAAATGAATTGTGCGTGTGTTTTGGTAAATATGATTTATAATTATCAGTTGATTTGATTTGATGTGCAAGACTAGGACCAACACTAATAAAGTATTCGTTGAAAGTATTTAGCAATCAGATTCATATCTGTTATCTTACGATTGTTTACTTTAAACAAATCTGGTGCCAGCCGGGTCCGGCGCGAAGCGCCGGCCTCCGGTCGGGGTTTCGCGTTGCCATGACGACGGCGAGCGCGTCCTAGCGTGAAGCCGCCACAAAAAACAGAAACACAACGATCACCCAAGGACGACAGTCTTTACAGGCCGAATTAATCTTGAAGTTGATAGAGCTCCTACGACATCTCGGCAACGGCCGTTCAGATCAATACGAAAGCAGCGGCAATCGGAAGAAAGGGCCAAATGATTACAGGAAGTTTTTTTTCAGCGTTGTGAAGGCATCCGTTGATTTTTAATCAATTTTTCAAATTTCCGCCTCTTCGTTGAGTCATTACGCTGGGACGTCGTAGCCGAACGGACAAAGAACGCCAGCCTCATCAGTCGAGCCGCCCGCACAACGACAGTATTGTGATATCAGCCCGCAGTGGGCATGGCATGACCGCAAAGCATTGCTTCTTTTTATCAGTTTTTTATGAGTTTCTTATGAATTGCTCTATCGGACTTTGCACTTCGAATTAATTTCAATATTTTATTTGATGCTCGAGCGGCCGCTACCGTCTTTCTTGACGTGTTTCTAGGGCACAGAGTTCTGTAGTGAGCTGCACAGGCTCGGCAGTTTTGCAACTTTTACTTGCATACTGGCCCGAAAGGAGAGACCTTTTATATGTTGCTCTGATTGGCACAAGCTTTTGAACGACCACAATTCTGTTGGCCATGGAGTATGATGGATCGTGGATGAACTCTGTTTGTAAATATGTGCATTGCAGTAAATATATAAACGTTTGATTAGGGGTTATATTGCTACTACATAACAATGATACAACTTATCATCTTAGTAAATAGATAGGAGATATTTATAAGTAGAAATAATCATTTTAAGTTTATGACATAGAATACTGCATTGCAGTAAATATACATATTAACATTCCATTTGGAGTCATATGTATGTATGTATGTTTGTATGTATGTATGTATGTATGTATGTATGTATGTATGCATGTATGTATGTATGTATGTATGTATGTATGTATGTATGTATGTATGTATGTATGTATGTATGTATGTATGTATGTATGTATGTATGTATGTATGTATGTATGTATGTATGTATGTATGTATGTATGTATGTATGTATGTATGTACGTATGTATGTATGTATGTATATATGTATATTTGTAGCACATGGCTAACATGAAAATGAAACAAAGGAGGATATTTTTAAATGTATCCTCATTTACATGTGGCTTTCAAAATTCTAAAAATAAAACATTACTATAATAGGTACAGAGAAATATCAATAGACAGTGCAAACAAAGAGTTAAAATATATCATATGGTAAATAGAAAATATATAACCAAGCAACTGAAATTTAACTAGAGTAACTACAATATTTAAATAAATTAACTTTGTTACGTTTTGTTTGGAATATTTCCAATTAAGTCTTCAGAAAAGCTTTTCCATGGACTGATGACTCTGTTGGCGAAGGCATATTTGCAACAATCATATTTTCAGTTCATTTTTGAACGAAGTCTCAAATAGTGTCCACGAATAGGAGACTTAGACCGGGCAAATTCGTCTTTTATTTCATATTGTCAAAATTGACAGGCAAAACAAAGTAGAGTCACATCAAATTATTTCGCTAAAATGCAGCCTATATAATTTACAAGCAAGTTATTAGAATAAGTGTAGTATAGGTAAATATAATTAGATATGATACGAATATATATCTATATATATATAGGGTGAGATATTGATCGCATCAAGCCCTCTTTTGAAAGTATAAAAACTAATAGGATTTAATAAGACGTCTGGTACAGAGTTCCATCAAGGGATGACTCTGGGGGAAAATTCAAATTTTACTCAATCATTTTTTGGGTTACACAGAGGTTTCAATGTTAAGGAATGGGACGTTAATAAATATTTTGATTTTTCAATTCTCAAAAGTTCGCCAAATGGAACGTCAGTAATGCCATGTACAATTTTATATAAGAGATAGAGATCTTAGTACATAGATAAGCGATGTACGTAGGAATAATCATATTCATCTTATGATACATATAAAACTGTATTGCAGGGATTGCAGTAATGAAATTACATTCGGATTTAATTTTATAAAGTTACGAACAACATATGAACGTTGAACGGCATTGAACAGCAATCATGGAATAAATGAAATTTAGAGGATGAAAAAACAATTAATACGGAGAATCATTTGCCGCTGATAATTAATGATAAACTATTCTTGGTTTTGTAATAGCATAATTACTTCTTCTGTCTGATTACTGGTACGAGGACACAAGTAAATCATATTTTGAAATAAATATTAATGTAAACTTGTTACTACTCTCTCTTTCTTCTGTCTTGCCTGAACTAAGATTGTAGGTGTGCTTATCACAAATATAGACAGTCGCACAGTGAAGTTAATGTTTTAAGGCAGACCTACCTTTACAAAGACTTTTTCAGATAAGCAATCATTATTTGGTGTTTGACAAATTTCAGGGGGTCATGAGATGTCAATTGGCTCATGTCCATGTGCTGATGTATTAATGCTTTCATAATGAATAAAATAAGTTTTTAAAATGAAAATTTTCAATTATTCCACTTATCATTGAAAAGTTATACAGTACATGCGTATTTTGTTGATAATCGATATAAATTGGACTACACAAAATTAAGTATACAAACTATATTATGACAGTTGTTTAAATTTCCTTCGCTTTGTTAAAAGCACTGTGATTGTAAAGGGAGACTGCCAGAGACGGTGTCCGTCTCGGGCGATTGTTGACCCAATTCTATCATTTTGGCTAAATGGGAAGGACGGTTCAGGTGTGTAGATGGTGGTGTAGCGTTGACGATGACAAATGCTGTGTTTTAAAAATGTTCCTGGATGTTTTCGTCGTTGCTCATTTAAAAGTATACGTCGTTTCAAATTTGTGTCGTGGTGGCTAACGATAATAACAATATCATCACCGCGACACGCAAAGACGAAACGACGACATCATCCATTCAGCGTCAATTTCTATATCAATTAACTATTGTTCCATGGTCTACTGGATACCTATGTTTTCTTTTATTTTTTCTCAAAAGGTTGTTAGTTGCTTGCCATAGCTTGTTAGTATCATACTTAAAAGTTAAGTAAAAATGATCCCAGTAAAGAATTTGGAAATCCTTATTAGCTTGAAGCAGATTCGAGAGTAAATGTCATATTTTATTTTGGTATTAATGTTTTTCGTGGTTTGATGATTTATGAAAGAGTTTCCTTTTATTGTTTCTTGAAATTAGTAGGCCATGGGTCATTCAGGGGTGAATTTTATGATTGTTTTGATTTAGCTTTACGGTGATGATTGGACCGGATAAATCTACACACTCTTGGAATTGGTCATGAAATGTTTTGAATGCAGAAAAAGGTTCTTGAGGAAGAAACCAGTTGCATGCAGAAAGTGTATGATTTAATAATTCAAGATTTCTGGGTGACATATCGTGATAGGAAATTAATATCGAGAGAGATAAACTTTTCTCTTTTTAGTCAAAATGTCAAAATGGACACAAGTGGTCAGATTTTAAAAAGTATAGTTTTTTGGTTGTATTCACGTAAGATTGACATTAATGATGATATTGCGTTACTCAATTTGGAATGAGGAGGAATATATGCTGTGAATATATGTTGGAATAAAACAAAACTACCCCTTTCTGCCACAATAGTTTCTATATCATCATGCATTTCCGACAAATCGTGATTTACAGAGAATGTCAGGCAATGTCATTTGAATGACAAATCATAATAAATATGAGCAAAACAAAAGCATAAACTATGACAAAAGGCATCATGTCACCATTGTTTTGCAGCCAATGACAACCCTCCAACAAAATGGCGGAAGTCGGCGACAGGGTCACGTGGCTAGCGCTCCATATCTTATACCTCTATGCGGCTAACCAACCACGACATTATTTAAATCAAGATTCAAATGGACAGAAGTGCTTACAATTTTCCAATGGCGATCGTTCCGTCAAAACATGATGTTATATTTTGTATTCTATGCCCTCAAAAGGCCTTCATAATGTTCATACAGTCCTTCGAGATAATGTAATCTATTATTTCTATTTTTGTTACTCCAACTTGATCCAAAAAGCCCCAAAATATATCCCGTAAACTTGATGTTTTGAGAGTTTTCTTCGACAGTTTGTTTACAAGACGTTGAAATTCAAAATAGCTGAACTCAGCAAATTTCAATTTTTGTCCACACCTCGTTCTATTGTTCTTGGAAGGGCCGGTCAACCAGCACCTGGCTGTAACTCACAGGATACCAAGGTGCGCTGTGATTGGGCACACCATATTTTTGGTTTATGGCACACTATTAGTTTTATTTGGCCCTCACTGGAGCACCGCGCGGAAATGAGGGCCGTGATGGAATGAGGCTAGACTCTACTGTTTACCAAGTTTACATTTTGACAGTGAGTCTGCGAGCAGGCTACTATTGTATATGTTAGTGAAAGTTGATAGTATTAAGTTAATACCTTCCTCTATCTGCCAGTTAGTATCGATCTTTATAGACGACAGTCTGCAACAATCTTTGTGGACATTTATCTTAATTTTTCTTGTATTTATGTCATGTGACCCAGTAGGGGTACTTCTATAGGTGCTATAGGCACTATAACCGCTATACGGGAATGTGCTATTTCTAACTGCTATGCGGGAATGGGGAACCATTTTGGTATCATGCTTGCATTTTTGGGTTAAAATTTTTACATTGGCTACCTGCTGCACATTAAACCGATCAAACATCAACTTTGAAGGCTAGAAATTGTTTTCATATCATTATTCATTTCGAAATTTACATCAGATGGGATCTGCCATTGTCTGCATTCTGTAGACAACTGATTATTATACTACAGTGTAACCCGCTTAAGTGCAAGTCAAAAATGCCAACAGTTTTTATTGCATTTATCCGAATTTGCAGTTATCCGAAATTGTTTACCAAGGACTTGACCAGAAAATTGTTTAACAGGTTTCAAAGCCAGGTTGCAGATAAGCGGGAATTTCACTTATCCGAATCGCACATAAGCGGGTTACACTGTAGCAATGAATGGGTGTGCGTAGATCAACTATAGGAGATGCGATTGCTATGATTCATGCATACAATGTCGATTGTATTAGACTAATATTGCTGATGAAAATAGGATATCTAGAATCCATAATGCTCCACTTGCCAAAATAGATTATCCTTCAATATAAGTGCATTCAATTACCTGTAACTTAATGCGTCATTTGATTTTTGTGATGCAGTATTGGTAATTGTTAAAAAGTCTGAAAAGGAAATGAGTGCAGCCATTACATCAATAACAATTCAATTTTGTTATGGTAACTGAAATGATGTCCCTCATTCAGAAAGTATTCAACTATACAACTGGTTGATTGTTTATTTATGCATTGACAGTTGATTGGAGGGGTGAAACTCAAAGTGTATCTTAATTGAAAATCATAACACAACAAAGAACATATCCTACAATACTTTGCATACTGTATTTGTTAAGCAATTGTGATTTTGCATGGGCTTTTCCTCAAGACATAATTACTTACAAAGAGCAAACAAATAGCGATATCAAACATCAAAATCCTTCAGCTACGGTGGGTAATTAATTTGTATATAACCATGCAGTTACTTACAGTCATCATTTTTATAGTAGTGCTGTAGTAATAGCTAATACAGTAGTAAAGTAGTTAAAGTATAGCAGCAGTGCTCTATCATTTATAAATTTACAAGTGGAAACATTCTGAGGCAACTGCTTTACATTATTTGCATGTGCAATTAAGATCCGGCTTATGATAGCTTTCGTTTTTGAAAATGGTTTCTATTTGAACTGTAATCGAAATTCCCAAATAGTGATAGAGAATAAAGATACTGTATATTGTTAACACCATTGTAGAAAGTTTGAATGTGTCCTTCGTGTGCTTCTTTATACTCACCTTGTATTCGACTGAATAAATAGTCATCAAATTGTGATACACTTTATATTACAGACCATCTTGAAGCGTTCAAAACGAGGAAACTGCCTGATGTTATACAAACCATGTACAACAGCGGTCAATTGCTTACCGTGTAGCTCTTCTGTGGTCTGTGGGGTTTATGCTGGTGCTCGCAGATGTATCATTGGCCAAACGTCTAATCCAATATATCAATAGTTACAATCTACATACAGACAATCCCATTTTAGTCATTATAGAGCATATATCTGCATGATTGGATTTTATATTCATCTTCTCATTTATTCAGCACCTTGAAAGTGAAATAACATCAGTATTGACATTATGTATTTTATATGATCGCATCGTGTGATATGTTATTGTGATGTTGTCATGACTTGAATATGATAAATCAGTTTCAAGTAGAAATGATTTGATGTGTTTGCAACAAACAATGCGCAATATAATTCTAACAGAAAACATGATGCGGAAGATGCAGAGAAGCCTGTATTGATTAGATTTTGTAAAACACCATTATCAAGCTATTTCATAATTGTCCTTATATCAATTGAAATGTTAATTATCACATAATTCACCATTATCATAATTTGCTCATTACTTAGTATTAAAATGTCATGATCACAGTCTAATCAAACTTGATCTACATGTTTCATTTTTTTTTTATCAGCTTGCTCAGCGAGCCGCTATAAGCGAATTTAAGGCAGTCTGGTCTTAATACCATTTCCCCCTATCCTAAACACCGAGAATCCGAACGACATACAATGAGGAACTGAATTGGGTATCAAAAGTTTGATCACGCCATGCTGATATTTTTTATTATTCTTTATTATCGGATTTCTGTTGTCGAACCATCCTTATATTTTGAAATCGCTTAAAATATACTGATCAAGTTTGACTAGGCTGTGATGAAACTTTTAAGACCAAAATGAACAAACTCGAAGCCAAAGTGGTGCCACCAGCTCCATATAGGTGGGAGCTTTCACTTCCGCACTGTTGACGCTCAAGGTTGCTAAATGCACAGAAATCAAGGTACTTATCATTGGACCACAAACAGTTACTAGATTTTCCAATAAGCTTTCTTTCATGCTTTCTTTCTTTCTTCATAGGTTTTGCTTTGCATAAAAGCAAACATTGCCTGTAATTATACAATGGGTTCCGAATGTATGATATGATATGATATATTTTGTCATTTTGACCGGCAAATAAAGGACACTTTACGCTATAGAAAGTGTCACTTACATACAGCCTTAATATTAATTAAGAACTGGATTACATAAAGGTTATTAATTATGTATTAGATATGTATCTATATATAGGTATATGTAAAACTATAAGACTGATTTATTTTTTATCTATATAGACACTTTACAAAATGCTGACAAATTAAATGATCGTAGTTTCTCCTTGAATTGAGCAATAGTTTTTGATGTTACAATATCATCCGTCAGATTGCTCCATCAGGGTATCGATGAAGAGAAGCATTAAAAATAAGTTGTGTTCTCACGTATGCCTTTGCAGCTAACATAGAGCAATGATTGGATGGTTTCATATCAGATGTGACAATAATTCCAAGATCACGAACATTATTTACATTGACCAGGGTATGACCAGATATAGAATAATCAGACTCAGGAAAATTTAAATTGCCAGTTGATAAAACAGAACACTTGTCATATGCAATACGCATTTGCCATGTGTCTGCCCACTCTGAAAGATTACATAACGTTTGAGATAGATCATTCGCATGATCTTCATTAGATTTGCGATAACAAGAAAACTTTGCATCGTCAGCAAAGAGCTTAACAGCAGTGTTTTCTTCAAGACAAGTAATAATATCATTAATATATAGAATGAATAATGATGGTCCTAAGACTGAACCATGTGTTATAGCTTTCTATGTATCATCCGTCTTATTTCGATTCTGTGGACAAATGATGCCTGGAAATTACCGAAGTCATTTTGAAATAACAGGATTTTTTGGGGTGAAATATTTCATATATTTTTAAACTAATGTATGCATAATGATATAATAATATCAATCTTAATACTCCAGTGCGAAACGCCAGTTGCTATTTGATAATATATTGATACTATTTGAGATATGTACGAGTTAAGTCGTTATCTAGTCGATTGTATTAATAGTGAAATACATGCGTAACAATTACGTTTAATGAGCAATTTGTGACAACATACCTTAATTGGATTTTACATGGGGCTATATCGCAGTAACAATAGCACAATATTGGTTGGTCTGCACAGGAAAATCGTGAAATCCTTGTTTATTGTGCATAAAACTGTATTAAGCGTCATCTTTCTAATGCTCAATTACTGTCTCATTACTAGAAAGCATGCCTTGGCTTTTGACAATGAGCAGCTATGTGACAAACAAAATATATATCCTTTATGCATGCGACCAGCGTGCGACTTCTATGCAAACAACTAATACCGTACTACAGTATTATCATGTTACAAATGCGAGTGAGATTCACAATTATATGTGTGATTTATTTAATGATCACATTGACGCTTACCATGAGTCTGCCAAGCAACATTCCGAATGCGGAATATCATCCAAATGAAAATGTTGTCGACATTAAGAATAAAGGTGTAGAGCTTAACAGGACTAATATGGTAAGTAAAATATAGCAACTATGGTAAAATCCAACTGAAATTGCTTTCTTGAGATCTCGAGGGTGATACCCGGGGTTGATACCTTCATATATCGGTTGTATACGCAATGGCTAATAACGTCACATCATTTTCTTATAATAATGTTTTGAATTTTAGCCCCGTTACGTTTGATGATATATGATATATAATGCTATCTTGTTTTTAGTTATTTTATATATTTATTGATCATAGACTACTTCGAATTTCTCTTTACGGGAGCTATTAAACTCCACTACATATTGATTATTTTTAATCTAATCTAACATATAATACATGAGTCATAAATACTGTATATATTGACCTTCATACTTAAGCAATAAATGCTAGCTTGTCAACATTTATGGCTTTAGTTTAGGAACAAGATATTCAAGGTACTCAAAATCAATGGTGAAACTTCGTTTGCTGTGGGATGGTTCGTGATTTTTCAATCCTTTCTTATTGTATTCTCCTTGCGTACCTCTCTATATCGTACCGGTGTGCCATGCATTGTACCGACGTTAGGGTCCTTCTATATTGATGCAGATGTTCTCTGCTGGAGTAGACATCTAATTGTCTTACTTAGGCAAGCATTAGTATAAGTAGCTTTTTACCTGCCTTTCAAATCAAATTATTGTGTCACATTTTTCTATTGCAGAATATTCCCGAGAACATCCTCACTCGTTCCCGACGAGGCTTATGTGGAAAGTTATACAAATTATGCAGCAACATTCTACAATGTTTGCCATGCAGCGTAGCAATGACATGTATACCTTACAATGGCGAAAAAAGGTGCATTGCTTTGACCAATTCTAGTCCAGTCCTCAACAGTTGATTGATAATTATGATTATTCAGTGTCAAAGAAAAAGATAAACATATACCATCGTTAACTTATCTATGGAATGCAAATGAATTCCAAAATTGCCCATCACATAGAAACAGTATATCAGCGAATTTTTATCTAATTTTATTATACCATCATATAAATACGAAGCTCTGTGTGTAGTGTCTGTCCAATTTCCACTGACTTCTCAATCACCGTATAGTTATCGTAAGGGAGTACAAACATACATACCAGAGGTGTACGGAGTCAGAATTTTCAGACTCCGAATCCGAAAAAAGTCCTCGTAGAAGCGTCTGACTCTGACTCCGGGTCCAAAACATTTCAGACACACTCCTATAAAAAAGTCCGAACATAATTTACATAGTCCACTATATAAACTATGATCCGAAAACGGATTAATTTAGCCAACCAATCTCTAGTTAGAAATATCGAGAAAATTTTCAACTTTGCTATGGCAGCAATGCTCACTAAGCAGTAACCAGGATTGATTGCATGTTAGACTCTGGTTCCGACTCCTGCTCCTGACTGGAAAAAATTTACTCCAGTTCGGCTCCTGTTGAAAGGCAGAGTCGTGACCATTTCATTTCATTTATATTGTCAAAATTGACAGGCAAAACAAAGGAGAGTCACCTCACCATTGTTTCCTTAATATTGGATTGGTATACTACTTCTCTGCAGCCCATTTTCCAAACTTCTAATACGCTTCTGGGGTATCTACCGGCCTTCAACTACGGTCTTTCTTGATTTCACAGCTTAAAATGCGATATATTGCTCATAAATTGCAATTAACAAAACAAAGAACACGTCACAAAGTGAAAATAAACTGCGTCGCCTTTGTTCTCTTTCTTTTGTGTTGAGCGACTGCAACATTTTGAACAACAAAGGAACTGCTCCTGGCACCGGCGACGAATAATAGGTAAATGATCACTTGTCAGGATATTTGTTCCACCGGAGGCCGTAACGTTGCCTGCAACTGTCTCAAAAGTTGAACTGGTTCAACTTTTGCGGTTTCCGTTAGTCAGCATCTCAAGAACCCGAAATCCGCCTTAAGCATTTAATGGGTACTATTGTTAAACGATACATCACATGGCCAATATTATCCAATGAAATCAGTTCTCGAAAAATGGGGGTTGATAATATCCCCACCAATATAAAAATCACAGAGTTACTTTGCAACATTACATTGTCATTATAGTAAATTTGGATTTGTGAAACTATTTTATATCATCATACATTAAAGAAGACAGTAAAATATTGTGAAATACTGTTAATAAAATGTGTTGTAATACAATAAATGTCCTGCATTACAACAACAAAAATGACGCTAAAATATAGTAAAATTCGCTACATGTTATTTGTTGTTTATTCAATGAATAGACATGCAATTGTTTCAAGGGATAATACATGGTTTTAATATTATGGTTATATAGTCGTGTCCCAACTCCAAGGCTGGCCAATTGCTCATATATTTTATTAGCCAATCACAATTTACTGCCAAAATAGTGGCAGTGGAAAGAACTATCAGTACGCTAAATTTGACGCTAATGTGCAGACGGACTATACGAAGAAAAACTCTGTCAGCACGCAGGCTAGCATTCCAGGGACCACAAGAAAGTTTAAATTAAAGTTTATCTTATCAAAATTCAATCCGCTTATTTTCCCATTGGAATTCGATTAAAATAACTATTGCAGTAAGATGGAATTCATTATTCACTTCTTATGCTTTTTATTTGATATAAATCCTTATTTCCTTAAATCCTTAAATCCTCATCGAAACGGAAGGGTAAAACCATGGGTAAAACGGTAGGCTTGACGACTAAGACGAAATTTCTTGCTTTAGGCATAAAACAGGCACACCTTGCTACAGCAAATGGTGACATAGAACGTGTAGATTCGTTTAGGCTCTGTACTTCCATCTTCTTCAGATGATTTAACCCAATGTAGAGGCCAGGCTTGGGACAAGCCGTTACTCGCAACCGTAGTCTTTTTGAAAACCACATTTTCATGACGAAAAACCTCGTTTCACATCCAATATGTCATCATAGATTCTTATTTCATGTGATCTTAGCAAAATCGTTAACAAACTTACCGCGTGCTGAAGTTAAATCATCAAAGATCAAACGTTTTATTTTTGTGTTTGGTTCAGAACTAAACATTTCTAGGGCAAGTTTGTGCTTGTTAATTATTTTGGTGGATTGTTTTATTTCGCTACTTTTATGCATCAATGTCCTATTGTCCTGGATTATCTTGGATAGAATTCACGAAAAAGTATATGGTTGTCTCGAACTGTCAAAACATTAAACACTAAATTTGCTATGCTCTATCTATTTATCATTATAGGCCCATTCATAGTCACGCTTCATTACTCTACAAAGTTGGTAGTCAGTTACATATAAATACTTCGGTATGCTTTAGGAATACATTCGCCCAACTTACTGTCTACTGCTAAACTTACAAAACTTTCCCCTTCTGCCTCTGCTATTACTCACCACAGTCAAATGTCTGTTTTAAGTCACATCGAAAGATTAAAGACGTATGCCCCTCAACCGCTGCATGACATCCTTCGCTGGAAACCGAAGGAGATGTTTCGACGGGGCGATGGGAGAGTAGTATCTTTTCAAGTTTCTTTGTCAGCTATGTCTGACCTTGATTTGTGGCGTTCTTCGTGTAGCAAATATGTAAGGCGTAAGCGGAACGGCACATTCCTATAATGTGACAGTCTATACTACTGCCACTACTACTACTACTACTACTACTACTACTACTACTACTACTACTACTACTACTACTACTACTACTACTACTACTACTACTACTACTACTACTAATAGAGATGGATGATATTTTAGCTTTTCGACATCAACTAGACGTTTTAACTTTGTATGTTGTTTTTCATACTAGATTTATAGCTAGATTTATCAAACGACTATTGAAAGTATCGAAGTTTACATCAAATTCTTTGTTATACTTCCTCACTCAATCATCAACATTATCATCAGAACTAGCCTTAGTATATCAATTCGAAAGCAATGTAGTGGCAACTGTTAAGAACAGTTTGTCGATAAAAATTCAGACTCTCATAGGTGAAGGCTATTTAAATGCACCAATGGTTAACTGTACGTGATGGAAACTGCCTGAGCAACCAAACCGTTATATGATAGCAAGACTTTCTGTACATGGCTTCCATCATTACATATGCAAGAATAAATCATACCATAAACCATGTCTTGGCTGCATATGCAAAGAATGTAAATCTGATGCCTCTGACTTTCAGCACATCACAGTATGCACTAGTATACCATCATACAAGGACTATGTCAAGAAGATCGAGTGTAACAATGGCATTGATAAATTAATATAATATCACTTTTAGTTGAAAAACAAACGAAACAAAAAATAAATAAATTAATATACAGACAGATAATAATAATAATAATAATAATAATAATAATAATTGTTTCCGTACAAACCCTTGCAAACCATGTATCTACCAAAGTATTATGTATCTAAATTTATAAATTTAACTTTAATTATTTTACCACTAAACTTGTAAAGGAGATCTTCTACCCTGTTATGGGTGAATAAATTGCTTAACTACTACTACTACTACTACTACTACTACTACTACTACTACTACTACTACTACTACTACTACTACTACTACTACTACTACTACTACTACTACTACTACTACTACTACTACTACTACTACTACTACTACTACTACTACTACTACTACTACTACTACTACTACTACTACTACTACTACTACTACTACTACTACTACTACTACTACTACTACTACTACTACTACTACTACTACTACTACTACTACTACTACTACTACTACTACTACTACTACTACTACTACTACTACTACTACTACTACTACTACTACTACTACTACTACTACTACTACTACTACTACTACTACTACTACTACTACTACTACTACTACTACTACTACTACTACTACTACTACTACTACTACTACTACTACTACTACTACTACTACTACTACTACTACTACTACTACTACTACTACTACTACTACTACTACTACTACTACTACTACTATCAAAACGGACGATTTCAAAATGACACCACTGGGAGATAGAAGGATAAAAGAATTAAGAAATAAGAATAATATTTTGTGCCGTGATTTATGGCGTTCTTTGTGTAGCAAATATGTAACGCGTAAGAGGAGCGGCACATTCCTATAATGTGACAGTCTATACTACTACTACTACTACTACTACTATCAAAACGGATGATTTTAAAATGACACCATTGGGAGATAGAAGGGTAAAAGAATTAAGAAATAAGAATAGCATTTGGGGGGCCATTTGGGTCCTTTGAAATTGCAATGCTTTCATCTGTTGGAGTGGTGAAGGGTTTAATTGTTTAAATATTGTGAATATTCCTCTTCATTTTCAAATCTTTAATCTGATGGAACTATTAACTGTTGTGATAGTTACTTTTTCAATTTCTAAGGTTTCAAAGACAAAGTCCCGGTCGATTTGGCCACTGTGAAATCATATAACTGAAATTATGAACTTTATCAGCCTACACACTGCCCGTGTGGCGCAATGGATTAGCGCGTTGGACTTCTAATTCAAAGGTTGTGGGTTCGACTCCCATCACGGGTGTTAAATTTTTGTTTAGTTTTCTGTTTTTTCTCTTCCTCAAATTACGAATTAACTTAATTACGAATACTCAGAGCCCTCCCTCAAATAACTCAATCACGAATACTCGAAGCTCTGAGTATTCGTACACGAATACTGTACATGAAGCAAAGAATAGAATAGAGTATTTATTTATATGTCCCTTCTTTTAAATTGCAATAAATATTCTGTTGTCGGATTAATTAAGCTAGCTAAAAAGTAACATACATATTGATGTAGTCTACAGCCACCTTCAGTATACATCAAACCTCATAATTAGGAAATAAAATCTTATAATTAGAATCACGATTATAAAAGTTTGCCTTGTCCTTGTTATATGACGTCAAGAATATTATGTTGTTATGTATGCTGGTTGCTAACGACGCCTATGTCGCGACTCCATGCAGCCTCTTTTTGCTATAGATTGCAATGGAGTTTGTTTGATCCATATGTTTGATCTTTGCTTGTTTAGCTACCCAACTAATTTGTCTGCTAAAAGATTGAATCAATAAAATGAAAACAGTTATTTGGAAATAATCATCTAGGAGATGAAAATAGACACCAATTGAGTTATCGTTTTTCAATTATGAGATAAGATTTCTTTCATACCAACTTGAATACTCCTAGAGTGTCAGTGCAGAAAGAGTCATGGCAGATGATATTGATGAGATCCCAGGTAAGTAAACATGTTTGTTTTGAAATCATTTTTACACACTATCTGCAGAAATCTTAACAGATTGATATCATGGTTAGAAATTCTATTTTCGTATAGTAACAAGTAGGAAATTAACATTATTTTCCCTATTCCACGGGATGTAGGCCGCTTAATTAACCTAACAGAACAGTGATATCATATGACATTGTAGTCCTAGTCATTGGACTCATTGCATGTACATTGTAGTACTAAACATGTGATATCATGCATGCACGCGATTATCTTGTTTCCTCATGGTTTGTTTGTTGGACAAACCAAACAAAAATTTAACTAGGCCTACTATAACTTAGGGCTGAATACATGATGATGTGCCAAACAATCAACGAAGTGGATAACGCTCCATCAACCGGAATCCTGAGTACTAGAGATAATGCTCCGTGCTTCTTTTACGCATGCGTATTGTGTTGTTTGCCTTTCTCTCACATTCGTTCAAGATGCAATGGCGACGGACCGTCCTTTTCCTCGATCACGTTAGTAACAATTCTGTTCATCAATTTAATAATAGAATACTTTGTATGAGGGATTCACGACGCTAGAGGCCACACCACAAAATCAGAATTGATAGACCGCATATAACATCAGTTTCAGGATAAAGAAATGACTAATTATCCCATATTATTACAAATTACCAAAGTAAAAATGTTTTGAAATATTGTTAGGCTACATAAATATTCTCTGAAACCTTTTAAGAGCATCAAATAAATGTTACGACACTCAAATATTAAAAAACGGGCATGTCTGATTTACGGAAAACGGAAAGAAATTTACGGAAAAATATAAAACGAGGTCCATTGTATTCTGCTTTCCTGTAAATGAGTATAACGCGTTGACAAACATCGCTTTGAGCATATTTTGAGCGATGGATTTAGGTGTAGTGAATATAGCAACAACTATTTTGCGATGATGTTTTGAGTTTGGACATTCGACATTTGGATATTATCAATATTTTTAGTATTCTGTTCAATTTACTCCTCCAGTCTTTTACGTAGTTATTATCATCGATATATGGTACTGTTTGTGTCACTGTCATCTTCGTTAGTTATTTTCATATAGGCTTACCGCCTACCTAACATAGGATAACATTGCTTTGTAATTTATTGCATTATTGTCGATTTCTATGGTTAAATTCACTAAAAACAAAGATTAAATTAAATAGTTCCGATTCTTCTTATTACTAATCTCTTAACAATTGGGCTAAGCAATGGCAAGATAAAGACGGTAGGCTATCCTTCGCAAACGGATACAAATGGTAACTGCAGTAATTCTTTGCCATCATCGAATCGAAAGCTTTCGTTAAAACTCTCATTGTAGGGCCCAAAGGTAAACTCCAATGTTTAGTTTGTCAGCTACTTGCAAACACTTAGCCTGCGTCCAGACTAAAACGTTTCTGAAGGAAAGTGTAAAGTCTGCATAGCCGACCATACAAAGCCGTTTTGCTGACACTGCACTAGACTTGCAAAAGCAATGACTCAATCCTATTGGTTAGCTTTGATCAGGTGGTTTTAATTTGATGCCAGCCAATCAAATTGTGGGTATAAGCAGTGTTGTGAGTAGGCCTACTCGTTACAAAGTAACGCGTTACTTAGTACTCATTACTTTTGAAGTAATTTTAAGGGTAGTTGATTACTTTTTTGAGGAAAGTAATAAGTAAGTAATTAATTACTTTTTCAAGTAACGAGTATTTGCAGCGATAAAGTAATTGACGTTACTTCCCGATTACTTTACGAAATAATTTATTCCCGATTTATTTACAAAAGATTTATTATTTTATTATTATGAAGTTGGCATAGATGTTTTATTTTCAGTGCTATATTATTAAGCCTGTCATCGTGAAGTCCCAAATGATTTGAAATCATTGTTGTTTGTGTGAGTTTGTTATTGTTTTCTAAATGTTTTGATTTTGAAATTATATTAGCAGCGGCAAGATTTTCGAAATAGGCTATTTCATTGTTTACATAGAATTTATTCGTCACGCCATTTGACACTTCTATTGTTAAAAGATGAAAATGTCAACACAGTTAGAGTTGATGAGAAAAACGCGCAAATGTTTTTGATTATGAATGAATAAGTTGATGTCGTTCAAAGTTTTGATTATTCCGATGTTGTTTGACTATGGTTCAGCTACATACAGTAAACATATTATAATAACAGCTTCCTGTCTAGCCTAAAGTGCATATAATTATGAATATTTACGAACAGAAATGTTTTGATAAATATTCCAAAAGTAACAAAGTAATTTGTAATTAATTACTTTTTCGGTGAAGTAATTAGTGATTTGTAATTAATTACTTTTTTCGGAAAAGTAATTAATAATGTAATTTTTGAATTTTTAGTAAAAGTAATTTGTAATCTAATTAATTACTTTTTCAAGTAATTCTCACAATACTGGGTATCAGTTGTGTGATAAACAAAAGTGGGGCCACATTTAGGAAGACTTTCGGATTTTGAAGACAATCTCATCTACTTTTAAATTTACGCTATTTCCATTTTATGTAAGGCGGGGATTCACGATGCCATTTTTGATGCAATTGACTTGAAACACATATCAATGGATTCGTTATTAACCAGAGGCGTACATGGCCGGCTTCATTTCTTAAATAAATACATCGAAGTTGATAAAAACCAATGAAAACTGTTTCCATTTTCAACAACAATGCTTTCTCAGACTGAAGCGCTAACTAAGCAGTTTCGCACTTGAATGACTTTCTATTGTCTCTGAGCAACAGTGCAGATCGATCTTTTGTTTCGTGTATGGTCATGCGTCAGAATGGAAATTATATAATCAATGTTTTTTGAAAATTATTTATAAACTATTCGGATAGGAACGATATCACATTTGTAAACAAACCCATGCTGGGGAAATTCTTATTTATTCAACATAATCTCACATGTCTACTGATAATGATAGCCGGCAATTTTACTCCAATGAAAAGACATTAATATAGAAAACAATAGATACACAAACTTCCACTTCATCATCGACAACAAATTATTATTATTATATATGAACGATCGCATATAGATTTAACAAGGATTCAAATGCGATGAAACTCGATTGAACAGTTTGATCAGTGACTGAAGCGCTAACTAAGCAGTTTCGCACTTGAATGACTTTCTATTGTCTCGCAAAAACAAAACAGCACAATCCTTTGTTGCGAAGTGACAGATAATTTGTGTATTTTCATCGTAGTAATTCTCAGAATGAAATTCAAACGTAAACAAACTAAAACAACATATATTTATATGAAAGTGAAACAAATAAGATGTGTCATCATCTAATCTTCAGTTGGAAATTATTTAATGATTGATTATAAATTATTATTGAAAAATGACTTGGAATAGAATTTTATGAAATTTGTAAACAAACCCGCGTTATGGAAATTAATTACGAAGATACAAAATAAAAATATTTCCTGATTACTACAGCCAGTGTTAAATTGTACAGTACTGCAATGAAATTTAATTAAAATATAGAAACAATTGCAATACCAACTTCCATTTCATCAGTGACAACAAATAAATTAAAATATAAAAGAAAGTACATGACAGTAATTAATAAAATAAGATGTAAAGATGATAAATAGTTTCTCATTCTATACTTTTTCAGAAGTCACTTGAATCAAATGTTGAATAACCACGTTATGAATAAAAAATAATCAATCAAATTTTTTCGGGATGTGCCAGTGTTGTTAGGTGGAACATAATAAAATTTAGACAAACCCCCAAAAATTGTTACCTTGCAGCTGTATGACACTCGGGTTAGAAATGTTTCTTTGAATTTTTTTGGGGGGTGTATGGCTACTTAACTTCAACTTGCTTTGGGTAAACTAAAATAGTATCCTAATATCGTAAACAAATCCTGTGCGTTCCACTTTTCACTTCTCAACTTTTTGCTTCTTTGAACAGCAAAATATAAAATAGAATAATTTCTGAATTAAATTTCGGCTTCAATCATCTTTTCCACATAGATTTCTTCATTCATTTATTTGAACCAGTCGAGCCAGATGATTCACAACTCAATATAAGCATGCATTTGCATGCAACTCGAAATCTAGTTTGATAAAATAAACAGTGTATTTGTGAGTGAGTTAAATTTATTTAAAATCCAGCAACAGTTATAGTTCAATGAAGAAAAAATCAAAGAAACTGTTGACAACTAATGTTTTATTTTCTCATGAATTTGTATCAATCCTTTTCGAATACGAGTAGGAATGTCACTTTAGAAAGTCAACAAAAAATCTACAAATATAGGAATTAGAACATTGGTATTTTATAACATCGGGACACAAATGATCAATTCCTCCTTCGGTTAGACAATATACTCTGAAAAAAAAAATTTCTACTCAAGTTTTCTCTCGAATGAGTGTCATAAACTTTGTCTGTTTTCAACGATTTATTCCCAAGCTTGAGTGTTTATTAATGTTTAACATGTAAATGTGATTTTCACTCA
Organism: Haliclystus octoradiatus; assembly: GCA_916610825.1. Classification (NCBI taxonomy): domain Eukaryota; kingdom Metazoa; phylum Cnidaria; class Staurozoa; order Stauromedusae; family Haliclystidae; genus Haliclystus; species Haliclystus octoradiatus. The sequence goes on from OU744451.1 coordinate 11,494,440, forward strand.
CACAACTGAGACCGGAAATTAAGGTTTTCATAAGGCGGTACCAGTGTAGTACAGTGTCAGCAAAACTGCTTTCTTCAGTCGCCTACGCAGACTTTACACTTTCCTTCAGAAACGTTTTAGTCTGGACGCAGGCTAGCAAACACTGTTCAGATCGTCATTCGCATTTAATTGAAAACATTCACAATTTGTATTCTTTTCTATCGATGATTAATTTCACCATGATTTCACGAATAAAAAGTAGCAGATGCTATTAGACAAAATAATCACAATCTAAGGCAAAATTGCAAAATATTATTTTCACTGCATCTAAATCCACCGCTCGCGACGATATATTTCCATGCGGTACACTCGTTTACAGGTAAACGCACTCGTTTACAGGTAAACGGAATACAATGGACCTCGTTTTATATTTTTCCCTAAATTTTTTTCCGTTTTCTGAAACAATAACGCATTATCATTACAATAAGTTTAATATCCTCAATTTTTTTTTTCAAAAACCTGGACAAACCATCTAGATATCTGACTTCAAATGACATTGCGTAACCATGGTTGCGAAACTGCAAGTTTTGGTGGGTGAAGGAATGTGACGTCATAATCCGGACAAAGTGAGAAATCTAGTATTATCATGACTTGATATCCAAAACCGTTCATCCATCAATTCGTCATTTTTTATCCAAATTTTTTGTGAATAGTATAATCAGAACCGCTGACATTTAAACGAGGCTAAGTTTTGTTTCTTTTTTCGGTTCGTCCTCTTTGTAGCAAAACAAAACAAATCTTTTCCATATCTTTCTCTCGCGGTTCCTGACCGCAAACTTGTCATTTAACTTTCATGGAAGCATTTTCAATGCCATTACATCAAAAAGCGATGAGAGAAATGAAAATACGATATTGATGTTTCACACTTTGACGCTTGGCGTTGTGCGCGTGTGCATTTGACTGCCGGGACTTAGTTTTTTTCAACCAAAGACCCGGTTACCGGGCACAATACAGTATATCAATTGCTAGGCTACATTAATTGGGTTTGCTAATTAGCAATATATGTTATATTGAGTGTGCCAGTCAAGGCTGTGGAAGTTACCAAAAAAGTAACTAGTTACAGCTACTAGTTAGGCCTACTCGTCCAAAAAATTAACTAGTTTGGCTACCACTGAATGTTACTTTCTAACAAAGTTACTAGTTACTGTTACAACCCAAAAGGTAGCTAGTTTTATTATGTAAATGTAAAACATAAAGTACAAAATCGAATGGGCGCATTTAGCCACTGCCAGACCATAAAGCAAGATTTCTAAGAAGTGTCATCTATGTTTAGTTGAGAAATACAAAATTATATGCGCTAAAGAGTCACTGCTTAACAAAAGATCAGAATTTATCATCAAATGCCGGCATGAAAACAAATTTTATCTGTCAAATTTCCATAAACATAAAACCTAACAATATTAACTACCGCATAACAGAACCACAATCGCACTGCAGGATAACATAAATAGAATTAATAACAATAGCATTGTAATTAGAACAATAGACGGAAATTTGAATCTAAGTAGGAGATATATGTATGTTTTTCATTTAATACTGTCTGATGATTGCAAGGAGGATTAGCTCAGATGGCAGAGCAACCGAACTTCAGATCGGATCATATCTGATCGACCGTGGTTCAAATCCCCCTAAGGTCAACTCAGCCTTGACTTTATCTGAAACATCAAATGAGTACCATCTGAGGATGGCGGATGGAATGGTCCAGAGGGAATTGCATTGTGAGTAGCTGCGGCGCATCGTTGCGCATTGACAATCGAGACCTATCTGCCATGAAATCTGTTGAAATTGATCTGCAGTGTCGCGGCTGAGATCAACAAAGAGCGTTTAAAATCATTGCTCTCAGCGAAAAAAGCCACTCATCTAGAAATAGAGGAGTGGTACGGGTGCCTTCGGTAGGGCGACACCGTCTACATTACTTTTTTTATGATTGCATAAAGCGAGAAGCTTCAAGTTACAGAAAATGAATGCATAGTCTTTGACTCCATTATTATTGTTATTTACGCTCTGTCAAATGACATCGAGCCCTATCTCAACTGCTGTTAGATACCATATTATTATTATTACATTATGATAATAATAATAACAATTATAATAAAAATAATGATATTAGTGGCATTGTTACACATCAGTTCTTGGTATAGTTCTCAATGAAATTAATCAGAGCATTTATAGAGTTAGAATAAAAAATGAAGCATGCTAGAATTACGCTATTTCAAGTTTCACACCAGAAGGTGATCATCAGGTAATCTATTTCAACTAGCATGCATCTATACATATTGTTTTCATATTGTTCATGTTTATGTGCTTCTTATCCATTTTTGCATTATTCTTTCTAGATGAGGGAGCAGTTTTTACTTTTGGCAGAAGCAGATTTGCTGATAATATTGCAAGCAAATTTTGGATTAGGAACGATAAGATTTTATTTGTTGCTTGTGGCGATGAACACTCTGCGATTGTAACAGGTAGCTTATGTACTTTCTACCTAGAATTTATCAGTTTGCAAGTTAATGATAATTTGATAATGTATTCAATTGTTGCCTATTGGCATCCATATATTCTTAAAGTTTGCACAATTTCAAGTAGTAATGTTTTATTTATTTATTTATTTATTTATTTATTTATTTATTTATTTATTCATTTATTTATTTATTTATTTATTTATTTATTTATTTATTTATTTATTTATTTATTTATTTATTTATTTATTTATTTATTTATTTATTTATTTATTTATTTATTTATGTATTTATTCATTCATTCATTCATTCATTCATTCATTCATTCATTCATTCATTCATTCATTCATTCATTCATTCATCCATTCATTTATTTATTTATTTATTTACATTTTTATTCATTCATTCATTCATTCATTCATTCATTTATTCATTCATTTAACCCCTGTGAGAACATTAAATGGCCCAATATTCACAAGCTGTTAATGAACTCAACAATCTTTTCACCGGGCAAGTAATACAGCTTTAACGGTATATTTTATGTTGCTATGCTGAACAGAAGCATAAAGCGAAAAAGGAAAGCCTTATGTCAAACATTGATTGGAAATCAACAATCCTGATTTCTGGTGTAAGAGAAATGACTAAGAAAATGGAAGAAAACTGTACTACCACACAGACACACACAGTCACACTACATATGCATGTTGTTCAATTCATAGGTACCTAAAGATAGCCTAGGCCTATATTTAATGCTGCAGCTAATCTTAAGCTTTGTATTCATTTCTTTTCAACTAGAAAGAGGTCGACTCTATACCTTTGGATCAAATGATTGGGGTCAGCTAGGACATGGACATACAAAACTATGTAGCAAGCCATCATCTGTGAAAGGTATAATTTTGATAAATGCGTAATATTTTGCTCATACCATAATTCATCGGAATAAGGATAATCACACACTAGACCTACTGTGGCAGCTGCTATTACCCGCCAAAGCAGTCTGTAAAAGATATTTGAAAGTGTCAATAAACAGTTCACGGACAGCTCAAATATGGCAGTCATTGTCTACTTTGTTTGAGTTTTTAGCATTAAAGAGTGAGAAAGTTGTTTCTGCTGCATGTGGAAGGACGCATACTCTTGTTGCAACAGGTAAGACGCGCAATGGTAGTTGTAAATTTTGACTATTATCACTACAGTATATGATTCAAACTTAGCAGAATTCCATTGCAAGTAATTGATATGTATTAACCTATCCTATTTGAAATGGTTTTGCATTTGTTGTTTGTGTGATGAGAAGTATATAAGTACCTGTCACACTTTTAATAAGTGGAATTTATACATAATGAATACAAACCTGATCTTACTTACCAACTTGGAAAACTTAAGTAAACATAAATCCACATCAAATTCACATCTTTAAGATTGGGCTGAATCAAGACATATTTTCTTGTTATCAATCAAGGATTTAATAATTAAGATTCACAAATTTTATGTGATCTCATGTGATTACATTTCATGACTTCATGAACTGTTCATAGTAGTAGTAGTATAGATAGTCACATTATAGGATTGTGCCGTTCCTCTTACGCCTTGCGTATTTGCTACACAAAGAACGCCATAAATCTTTTAAATAACACAATTCACGATACAAAACATTATGAAAAGATACTACTCTCCCCCATAGCCCCGTCGAAACATCTCCTTCGGTTGCCATTGAAGGATGTCATGCAGCGGTTGAGGGGCATACGTCTTTGATCTTTCGATGTGACCTAAAAAGGACATCTGACGTTGGTGAGCAATAACAGAGGCAGAAGGGGAATGTCTGGATTAATGATTATGTTTCAATTGCTGCAGGCTTATTCTATCACCGAGGAAACCAATTTAATTCATTATAATTACCAGTTTTTTGATAACAAAAATCGAAGACAACAGTATATTTGAAGGTGTTTTATTGATAAATTTCAACTTTTCGGCCATCGTCTGTGACCATTTTCAAGAGTGAAAGAAATTTTTATTATATAAAGTTAACTTTTATACTGTAAATAATTAATTTATTTTTAATTTATGACTACCTAGATTACCTAATTGTAAAACAAAGAACAAAAAACAAAATGTTTTGTTTGATAAAATAGTACAAGAAATTGACTTAAAATAATTTGGATCGTATTGAATCTGATTGACCATTCAGGTTTGGTTGTAAGTCCCTGATAAGTATAGATGGATGGATTTGATTTAAAATGTCGAGAAATCGATTAGCCTCGCCATTGTTCATTACTATGGCAATAGTCATCATGACGCTATTATCAACGCTTTGTCAATGACACTATTGGCATAGTAACAAACAATGGCGAGGCTAATCGATTTCTCGACATTTTAAATCAAATCCATCCATCTATTACATTCACCATGGAGACACAAAGAATCAATAAATTGCCCTTTCTTGGATTACTTTTAGAATTCAATGGAGAATTTATAGAAACGCAAGTCTACCGTAAAAAAGCCAATACCGGCCTTTTGTTACATTTTAAAAGCAATGTCGATCAGCGTTACAAAACAGGACTTTTAAAAACATTATTACACTGTGCATTTCGTTTAAGCTCGTCAGAGAAGTATTTTAATTGTGGATGTAATAATATCAAACATATTTTTATCGATCTTAAGTATCCAGTTTCCCTTTTAAATTTTTATCTTAGTCGTTTTAATTTTAATTATTTTAATAGTATTGACCATGTTAACATTTTAAAGAAAGAGCCTGACGCTATAATTAAGTTGCCTTTTATAGATCAGGGCGCAAGTAATATAGTGAGAAGAGATATAAAATCTCTGTGTAATAAAATAAATGAATTTGAAGCCAAACCTGAACTTCTTTCGAAGCATTGTGTAATATATCATTTCAAATGTGGCTTGTGTAGTTCAAGCTATGTAGGATACACTAAGCGTCACCTACACCAAAGAATAGAAGAGCAGAGCAGAAAGAGTTCAGCAATTGGGAAACATATACAACAACACAATCAAACAATAGACAATGTAATTGATGATTTTAAAGTTTTAAAACATTGCAGCTCCAAATGGGACTGCCTCGTTTACGAAATGCTTTTCGTCAGGGACTTACAACCAAACCTGAATGGTCAATCAGATTCAATACGATCCAAATTATTTTAAGTCAATTTCTTGTACTATTTTATCAAACAAAACATTTTGTTTTTTTGTTCTTTGTTCTACAATTAGGTAATCTAGGTAGTCATAAATTAACAATAAATGAATTATTTACAGTATAAAAGTTAACTTTATATAATAAAAATTTCTTTCACTCTTGAAAATGGTCACAGACGATGGCCGAAGCGTTGAGTTTTATCAATAAAACACCTTCAAATATACTGTTGTCTTTGATTTTTGTTATCAAATGCTTTAAGAAGAAGCTACTCATATAATTACCAGAGCACAATATCATTGACATTTTTATTTTTTTGTTATAAATTATAATTAATATCAATATTCTAATCAGTAGACAAGATTCATGTTTTAGTACTTACATTGTGCTTTTATTTTCAAGACTCTGGAAAATTATTTACATTTGGTTCTGGAGGCGATGGTCAGCTAGGACATAACAGCACTCAGGTAAATTTATGTATTAGATTAGTAGATAATAGTACATGGACTTGTTTTGTGACGAGAATATCCCTGTAAAACACAGTCCATGGATGTCATATAACTGTTGGCATGCAGCATCCTGCAATGTCCCCAGCAGTGTCATCATTTTATGAACTGATCACAAAAGCTCCTGAAGCATTTCCACTTTTTATGGACTTTTTTCATGACTAACGTTTTAGAGAGCAATTTGGTGCAGGATTCGACAAAAGGTTCAGTCTTCTGGAATCCTGGAGGCATTTCATCATTTTCTTCTGAATTTTTTTGTTGATGTTTGACCAATAAGTCATTAAAATTTATAATCTCATTTACTTCTGAATTTGCTCTAACCTGTCCGGAATCTAGGATTCCAGGATTCCTCCTTTGTCTGACCCTGGTTTTGTACTATCTATTTTGTACTCCAAAATGTTGGGAGACATTCGGGAAGTTATAAGTCATTCATTTCCCCTGCGAAAACAGTTCAGGAGTTCATGAACAGTTCAGGAAAATTGGAGCCATTTAACGTTCATGAAATGTTCATGAACTCCTGAACTGTTTTTTGCAGTGATTGGATTAGTACCTGCGCTTCACTATTGTTTCATAACATATATTTTTTTAGTAAACTACTGTGAGACTGCAGGGTTGGTGTGAGAGATGCAGTAAACGAAAATGCTTCTTTTTATACAAAATGAAAGTTGTTCTTTTTCCAATCACTGTCTTCGTGGGGACTCTATAAACTCTCATTTACAACATCTCTTTTACTATGGTTTAACGTTAACAGCTACTTAATCACAATTATTACCATGACAATATGGTATAGAAATCACACTCGTTCAGTCACGTCATAACATACACAACACCAGATATCAACACTTTATACAACATCAAAACAACATACATTAATACATACAACTACAAACCCAAACTTGGCACACAGTGGCAGTCCTTCAATAAAGGTACAGTAAATAAAAGTAATTGAGACGGTATCGCCCTACTGAAGGCACCCATATCACACTCCTCTATATCTAGAAAAGTGGCTCTTTTCGCTGAGGGCAATGATATTTATTGGATACTGCTGGCGTTTAGCTAATTGAAAACATTAATTCATAGTCTGAAACAATTGAACACACTTTTGTTGAACAACTCAATCACATTTATTAAATTACTAATCAATCAAACTATTAAACGGTTTGTTTCAAATCGTATAGAAATCGCCATATTGGAAACTAAACTCACAAACCATGTGGTCACTACAGCACGGTGACTCTAAATCGGCTAACGGTACTTTGCGAAACGAAACGAAACGAGACGAAATCATCAAACCCTTTCAAATATGCATCAAAAAACTCACCAAAGCCATATCATTGATATATCAGCTCACTTGTATATAAATTATTGCAAAAATCATATTTTTGCATCTATTTTTTTTTAATAACTTTATATATGTCTGGGTATGACATACTAAGATTTGAAGTGAATTGTACCTCCCGTTTTAGTGTCAGAGACCTTTAAATTCGAGAAAGTGAAAAACAGTTTTTTTCAAAATCTGAAAAGTGGGGAAATCACACTCAGACCAACATAGATGGCTTTTGCTGAATATAGACTTGATATTTTTCATCCATTTTTTTTTTAAATAACTTTTTAAACCATAGTCAACCGTGTTGATAGGTAAACCAACTTAGATATATTTAATTTATGACCATATATATAATATACATACCGTCTGTGAATCGTTTACAAAAATACTTTAATTTCTTAAATAATTTAGAAGAAGTACATTATTGTTATAGTACTAAAGTTGCTTGCCAACGGGCTTCTTATATAAAAAGACATCTATAGAAAACAACGAAACGTATTTTATTACAAATATAATTATGTTTGCTAAGTTTATCCATAGTTTATCAACTATAATATGTTGTCAATAATTTTGTCGTTTCGTTTCGCAAAGTACCGTTACCGCCAGGTGCTAACGGTACTTTGCGAAACGAAAAGAGATCATACTTGAATTCACACAAATATCACACAAAGGAATTTTATCCAAAACACTGCATGTGGGCGACATGATGAAAGTAAACCGATTTGTTCTATTGACAAAATACAACGGTAAATCACGGTGACCAATCGACAGATCCCGTTGAGGAAACAATAGAACTTTACTTCGTCAAAATATGCTAGTTTTTGATGATTTTTGCAATAACTTATATACAAGTGAGCTGATATATCAATGATATAGCTTTGGTGAGTTGTTTGATGCATATTTGAAAGGGTTTGATGATTTCGTCTCGTTTCGTTTCGTTTCGTTTCGTTTCGCAAAGTACCGTTAGACATCTAAATCAACATGGCTGCTTACAAAATTAAAAATGGTAGCCTAAATACAGTAATTTTAAGAAACATGTTGAAACAATATTAAATGCTCCTTATTAATCTCTATTGATCTCAGCCGCCACACTTCAACATATTTCATGGCAGATGGGCCTTGATTGTCAATGCACAACTATGCACTGCAGCTACTCACAGTGCAATCCCCTTTTGGCCAATCCACCCACCATCCTTAGATGGTACTCATTTGATGGTTTAGATAAAGTCAAGGCTGAGTTGACCTTGGGAGGATTTGAACCACACTCAATCAGATTTGATCCGATTTGAAGTTTGCTTGCTCTGCCATGTGAGCTAATCCTTCTTTACAGCACAGTACATTAGTTAAAAGGTTTGATACAATAGTTATTAGATTTGAGTAAATATTTTTCTTCTTCAGGATTCTCATGTGCCTAAACAAATTGAATCTCTACCGGAAAGGGAGTACAAAACAGTATCGTGTGGTGTATACCATTCAGCGGCATTGACAGGTAATATCTTGATGGCCTCAAGGCACTGATGTTGTCCATATCAAATACCAAGCAATAAAATATTAATAAATTCCAATCAAGATTCACATACTGTAATTTTTAATTGCTATTTCAATGCACAGCTTGTGGACTTTTGTAGAATTCCTCATATTAAGACCTTATAGACTTCTGCAAATTTCTAGATTATATTTATATATTCTTATATTGTTATATTATATTGTTTTTGAACTATTCAGAGCTAACCTAACCCTGCGAAAAACAGTTCAGGAGTTTATGAACAGTTCATAAACAGTTTATGAACATTAATTGAACATTTGGGGCCATTTGACGTTCATGAACTGTTCATGAACTGTTCATGAACTGCGGAGGCATAGGCGTGTGTTTCCAATTAGTGGGGCACAAACAGTTTTGCCAAAAAATCTTTTAGGCAAATGTGTTTATAAGAGGTGATTCTCACTCTCATGAAAATTGTAGAAGTTTTATCACAGGGCACAGGATTATAGCTTGGTTTATAGGCATACAACTCTCATAATACCGTCATCAAATTGAAGCATATTCATTTTAGATTCTTTTTAAGCAAATATATTATTATATGCTTTAGTATCCTACAAAGTGATGCTAATGTATTATATATATGCTAGAACCCTATAGCTCAAAAAGCCTTTTCCACTCCTTCAGCAACTTTTACAATGTGAATAATAATGTACATATCTCCTTATAGTGGATCTTAGACAGTTGTAGTCAAACCTGGCTCATAGTAGGCCATCCTATTTTAGGCCTATACTTTTATTTCCTGAGACTGGTTAGACGCCTTTTGCGCAGTATGTTTTACTACATATAACAATGTATTTTCAGCACCGTAAAAAGTCGGCAGCACTGGGTAATGCATTTCATGACACGCCTATTTTATGGCAGATTATGAGCCAATAGTAACCGCTCTGAAATAGTAGTCTTTGTAGATGGAAATTTTCTAGGAGGAAGAAATTAAGTTCTGCAAGTTGATAGCGAAAGTGTTAACGTTCCGTTGAATAAGTTAATAAAGTTTAAATTGTTTGCAACAATCAATAATGAAACAATTATGGAAGCAATTACGATGGGAAACTAATCGCTCGAAAATATTTTTTGATGCTAGATGAACTGTTCGGTTACTTTGGCACTTCATTGATTTGTTTCACTAATCACTATGATCTGATGTGGAATTTATTAGCAGAGATATAAGAATTGTTGCAAGCGGAGAAAGCAAGATAATTTGGATTATTGTTTACTGATTTACTGATTATTTATATTTTCAGCATCATGTATAACTCACATCATATTAAATCTGAAATACCGAATGACTGAATAATTTCATTGCAAAGAGATATAAGAAATAACTTGACGTGCCCGAAAATTGACCTAAACAATTCAATTTGGTCAATGTAACAGTGCTCATGTCACAACAGCTTTGATCTCTTTAGACGTTAATATATAACGCATATAGCTGAGTTCTGGATTTTATATATCGCAAAACGGAAGGGGATGGAATCTTAAGCATGACTAATAATAAATAACAATGTATACTTCTGTTTGTAAGACTGTTTTTGCGAAGTGTTGAATTTTATTAATATAGAGTAAATCATTCCTGAACACTTTCACTGTAACGCAAGAAATTTACAATTTGTTGATTTGCCCGAAAAAGTGCCCAAATTTTTTTATCAATTGCGTTTGGGAGGGCAAATGCCCTCCCTGCCCCTCCAGCTCCTACGCCTGAACTGTTCATGAACTGCTCCTATGGACTGTTCATGAACGCCTGAACTGTTTTTCACAGGGGAACTTCTGTGGAAAACTATGAATCATATAAACTAATTTTCTTGATTCCATTTCTCTTGTAGTAGCATTTAAATTTTTTTCAAAATTCTGAATTTTAATATTTGAAACTTTTTTTTAATTCATATAATAATTGTTTAACTTCATTCATACTGGGCTATTTAGAATTTTCAATAGATTAGACTATACTATAGTTATTCATTTAAATTATACAATAAAAATGCTTTAATTATCTCTTTACTTGCCTGAAAATGATTTATTTAAAATATACAAATGCTTATCTCAATAATAAATTTTTTCTTATCACATATGAAAATTAATTTAAATAATGATGTCTTTGGTGTGCCTACAGTATATCCAAAACATTTATCCCTAACTTTGTAAACATATTTTCAAAATTCTAAACTTTAATACCTTAATGCATTTGCTCATTCCATGCAATTATTTCCTCACTCAATTTCCGTTTGTCATTGTATAATCTTCTATTTTCTTTATATTGTTTGTTTAATGAAAGCTTTATTTGATTAACATGTAAAAGCAGTTAGACGTTCATGATGACAATAACTTTTTTTTGGAATAAATCGTAGTTTCCGGTGAGCTATTTACGTGGGGATCATCAAGCGAAGGAGAAAATGGGCATGAAGAAGGTGCAACATTACTACCAAAAAAAATAGAATTTAGAAGAAAAGTTGTCCATGTTTCATGTGGCTATTATCACACTGGAGTTGTAACTGGTATGTCTGACTTCAAAATAATAGGTTGTTTTGTCATGCAAGACATCCGTTCCTGAGTTTTGTTGAGCTATGCATGAGCTTTATAACTAGTTCATAAAAAGATGAATTGCAATTTACAGGGGGCAAAGACCAGATTTTTACATGAAGCATAATTCTGAACATTCATAAACAACATCTTTTCTAAGCACCGCCTTAAGTTGAAGCAGTTCTTGTTGTTGCAGTACCAGCTAGCTAGGTATCTTATACAAATGTTACTTAGTTTACTTGAAGCATGCTTATGTTGATTCTTTATGTGATCATTGCTCTCAAGTCTGCAAACACATGTAGGGACAATTCCAATGTCAGTCAAAGGTTGTTTTAAATTCTATTATGAAGTTGAAAGATGTTTACATCCTTCTCATTTTTATTGAATTATACACTTTGTCAACATCTTAGTTTCCTTATTTTTCACCTTGTGTCATATTTTAATATATGTAGAAAATATATAATTTTGGTTGATTCATGTTAGCATTGCATAAGTGCTTTGGAAATAATTTATTTTAGATGATGGAAAGATTTACACATTTGGTGAGAATGAAAATGGAAAGTTAGGATTAACTGGAGATCAACTTTCAAACACGAAAATACCTCAACCGGTTACATCATCTGATAGATATGAATACATTTCTTGTGGTGCCCGTCATACAGTTGCACTGACAAGAACTGGAACAATTCATACATTTGGTGATGGATCACATGGTCAGCTAGGACATGGTTCGTCCATGATGCAATGTGACCAACCAACGGATGTTACTGCACTACATCATGTTAAGGTTGTTGCGATAGCTGCTGGAGAATGCCACACAGCAGCTATGTCAGGTAAGTCAATTGAGCCTGGATTGTCACACAGCAATAGAATATATTAAAAAGCAGCTGTGCCCTTCCCTTGGGCCACATATGAATCTTAAGTGGCAGCCTCTCTATTGTACGCGAGGCTAAGAGCCTTCGTCAATCTCTATGCCTGTCATACTCACTGTCTTTTATACTCCCATCAAAATCCCATATATTCGATTCACAAACAGCTAATATCTGATGAATTACACCATCAGCTGATGATCAATGCTGATTAAATAATCAATGTTTTTTCTTTCACCTTCATTTCCGTTTGAGTAGATAAAGTTGGATTAAGTATTCCTCGACGTGTATCTTGTAAGACAAAAACACTGACGCTGAGAATAGCACATCTTATATGCTTTATTTCTAAAGAAAAATAAGGATACTCCTATGTTTTCAGCGAAGTACTTCTGTATAGGTAATATCATAATATCACATCATTATTGCTATGACAACCCTGCTTTAGAACATACCCTAACGCTACTTAACATTTTAATTGGATGTAAAACATTTTATCATATAATATTTAACAGCTGCGGTACTTATCATTCAGGACTAGAGAGATCCAAATTACGACAGATTCACTCAAATGTGATGGTAGGCTAAAAATGTGTGAAACAGTTATCAGGTTTTTCTGATAAATGATGTACTTATATTACTCAATGCGACATCATTAGCATTGTTCTTTGTTATACCAACAGACAAAGGTAAACTATATACATTTGGTGATGGTCGACATGGTAAACTTGCCCAAGGAGAAGAATGTTTCTCTAATCTATTCACACCAACCCATGTCAAGCAGTTTAAAAAGTTGAAAGTCACTGGACTCTCTTGCGGGGGATGTCATATGCTTGTTATGGCAACAAAAACCAATGATATTTCTATTGATGAAGAAGACGAAGAAGACGGTACACTTGCTAATTCATTCAATTCAACAACGACGTCTATGCAATTTGGTAACAACACAACCATTTTATCTGGTACTAATTCGTTGATATCACCAAGGGATAAGAGACGACTTAAAGATTTGAATGTGAGGGTATTAAATGAGTTGATGTTGCTACATTTATGTAGGCATGAAACAACGGACAATCAATTGAGTTGGGTTAATTTGTTGGAATCTTGATCATTATATACGGTACACTTGAGTTGAATAGGCTTATGCAGAAAGAAAACATATGCTTAAACAGATTGTAATACAGCTGGTAGTACATCAGCATTAATGTTTATTTTGGCCAACTGTAATTTTAATGTTGTTTCTTGCAGTCATCTAACACTTGGGACGATTCAATTGGGGGTGGTCATTCTAAACGCCTTGCGCCGATTAATATCACAAAAGAAATACTTGCGAATAAAAATACCCTGCCAAAATTAGAAGGCTATACAGAGAAAAGTAGGTACCATAATAATGTCCAACAAGTAATCCGTATACCAATTTATTAAACTGTCCAATGTTTCCTGGACTGTGATTGGTTAAACGCCCTTTTGGATAAAGATATACAGATTAATTTAGGGCTAAATACAGATTAGCTTTCACGATGGTATTAAAAGTCGTGAATCAAACAGATACAGATCCAAACACATCGAATAACATATTTGAAAACAATATTCAAGGACTTGTATTAGCAAATAATGATATTCAATTAAATTAATTGCTTAAATAGTCGAGGTTTATAATTTCATAAATTATATATATGGAATATCGCTCCATACACTGCAGATTCTGTAGCAAAAATCACTCGCAACCTAAATTGCCCTTAACATTAATAAAAAAAAAACAGAAGTAAACATCATTTAAAACACAACGAGTTCTCTCACTGATAGTTTAATGAAGAGCTTACACAGGAGTAAGCTGATTTTGCAACAATAGTTTACTTGATTGAAGATCTGTATTGTAGTTTGTTGGGACCTGCAGGATTCCTTTATAGACCTGTATAGACTTTCAAGTGGAATATTCTTGGATGTTGGATACAGATACATTTTTAGCTCAAACCAAGCAAAATAGATGTTCACGACAGTCAATGTTAGAATCTAAGCCTTTTTGTATGTCTGATCTAATAAATAACATGTGACATGTAGACAGATTTCATATTATACGAATACAAATGTTCTTGCTTATAATAAATGTTTTCGCTTCTTTTACATTTTCAGCAAATGACAATTCACCAAAAAAGCGACCCATGGCAAGTAAAATATATTTCGGATACATTAGCAGTGATGACAACTAAATCTGATAGGATATGATGATGTCATAGGACCTTCAGCAAATATCTGTTAATCAGATTATAATCATTCGATGTCAAACCGTTGCTGCCTTGCCTTGACATATTCGCTTGGATTCTACCATGTGATGTTTGATCGAATAAGAAAAGAAAAAGTCATGGTCTTTCAATGTTTCAAGTACAGTATTTGTCAATCTTCAATTATGCAATCCCTAAAGATTTGATGAAATACCTTTTTCTCTTTTTATCAAATCAAAAAGTACACGTAGAGTCCACCATGCAAATGCGTCAAGGTACAATGATGTAAGGTTATTTGATTGACAGGTGCCAGCTAGATAACATGTCATTATTTTCACACCAAAGATAAATGTAAGATAAAAAAAATTATCGCACTAAAATAATGATAATGATAAGGAATGAATGATACAGAAGGTGTTTGTTATAATTTCACATTGGATAATTTTAACATTTCTTTTTTCGTCTCCATAGCCAACGCCACGAAGTGTAACTGACTTGAGGAAATCACGAAATGATGGCCTAGTGGAGAACCGGAACCATCTTCATCGACAGGAAGCAGCTGAAAATGACAGCGAAGATGACGATGAAGATGACGACGATTATGACGATTACGAAGAGGACAGCGAAGAAGAGGAAGACACTGAAATTGGGCATTCAAATCGCGAAAACAAATTGAACAATTCGAAGGAAAAAGAGGCGAAAGCAGAGGATGATGTAATAAATGATTTGAATGAAAGCAAAAGCAAGAAGAATAAAAATATCAAAGCTAGATCTAAGAATCATGATCCTAATGATAAACCGAAAACGAAATTTCAGAAAAAGAAAGATGAAGAAGAGGAGGATGATGGTGAAGAGGACGAAGAAGAACACGAAGAGAAAAACAAAAAGAAGAAACAAACAAATGGAAAAAAGAAAGATAAAATTAGATCAGGAGAGAAGGATTATGATGATGATGATGCCATTCATAAGAAAGAGAAGAAGAAGAAAAAAGAGGAAGAGGACAGAGAAGAAGAGGATGAAGACGAAGGGAAAAGTAATAGAAAAAAAATTGAGCCTGATGCCATTGAAGAAGTTGAACCAATTGAGAATGCAGATGATAAGACTGACACTGCAGGGCCACAGAAAAGTGGATTTGTAAGTAATAACATTAATTAACCCTCTACTGTTACAAAAAGAGGACATTATCTCTAGCCAATAGGTGGATTCTCACATAACCGATAAGCAAAAATAGTGGGTATGTTTTGTGATTGGAGTAAATAGTGATGTAGCCTACATACACGCGGACTCATTGCTTTCCTTTTAAGATTAGAAGATCTAAAAAAATTTAGTCTGCGCGCAGGTTAATAGTGACACCATAGCCATATTTGCATCGATTTCTCTGAGTGATACTGCTTAAAGGCATAAAATGACCATCGCGCCTTGCGGGTTCAAAGTTGGAAAATGAAATGCCATTTCTCAAGCCATAAGTAAATGCATCACCCATCAGTAAATTTGATGCCTTCAAGGGAACAACATCGAAACCTCAACTTTACCTAATTTTCTTTGAAAGAAATGTTAGGAGGGAAATTTTAGTAAAATATAATAAACCTAACCTCCGATGATCGCTGTGAGCAATGACTGTGCATTTTGATAGGGCGAGAGAGAAAAAAATTACAAGGAAACATACATAGTAAGATTTTGAACAATTTCTAGAGAGAAAAAAGCTATTCACAAGGCCCGCTGACAGACTGCAAATGTATAATAGTTGAGCACATTAATTTTATAATAAAACTATTTCTTCCACAGCCAGCCTGTATATTTCGTTCCTTAATCTCCTAGATAAAGATGTTTACACCCAGTCAATTCTCAAAATTTCTACCAAAGACATCTAATCTTATCTAAAAGTATTAATATCCTTGCAATATTTACGCGATTGATGCCATCTAGCAATGATAACCATATTTCCTGTGAAAGATCGTAATGTTTCCCCTCATTCTTCTCAGCTTGTTAATTAATGAATTAATTTTGAATTATATAGGTATAGATATTGTGGACTGGCATACAGAGCATCAATAACATACTTAAATGTTGGTGTCTTGTTTTCTTTCAGTTTTCATTTTTAAGACGTAAAAAGACACAACCACCAGCGCAAACGAAAAAAAACGAAGAAACGAAGAAAGAAGATGAAATACCAAAAGATACACAACAGCCCGAAGGAGTACAAAAGTCTGGCGTATGCTCAATCTTATGATTTGCACTTCTGTTCATTTCGCACTGCTGTCCACTGGGTCAATTATATCCACTGGCATAGATGTCCGCTGGTACGAGAAGACATTGCACACAAATGCCAGGAGATAGATGTAACACACAAATGAGCAGAAATAACGTCATCGCATATCGGATAAAAGTCTGAAGACCAGCATAATTATTAATCCTCAGTGGACGCGATCAATGATGTATAAATAACTCATATTTACAAGTTGTAAAGAAATGCATAATTATTATTAATGAACATAAGTCATGTGCAGTATTAATTGTAAAAAGAGATTCATTTTGGGAAGAACATATATTATATACATGCATTTAAGAATTTGAACTAAAAGCATTAGCATCACAATAAAACATCATATAGTATTTATTTATGGGCTATTTATTGCAATTTTGTTACTTTTATGTCGAGTGGCAAATGGGAAAGTAATGACAATAATCATTTGAAAAGCCATTCGAAGAGCACTGACGAGTACGTAATCAGAAGTCAATCAAATTGTATGATTTTGAGCCGCCATTCGTTGAGTATATTTCACATACGGGGACGTGAGTTACATTTCACGAGATTTTTTCTGAAATTTTTGAGGTATAAATTTCAGACTAGAAATTATAGGTGAATGTTTTCAAATATTGTTGACATTTTCTGGTTTCCACTCTCATCACTTCCTGTGTACCTTGCGGTACACCTCAAATATTCAATTTTTTGTAACCCCCCCTCCTGCGTCAAAAATTGTCCAAAGGCCCCCTCGATTGTTAGTGAAATTGTTGGTCAGATTTCCAAACATCGACAGAGCCCAACTAGTACAACTACCTATTGGTTTGTTCCATGCAATCGTGTTATTGGTATACACTATTTCAACCTAGATCATCGTTTTATCTGTTTGAGTATGTGTATAGAAAAGTGGGTACCTGGAGTTAGTTATATCTTTACAGGTTATAGAGGGATGTTCGGTGTAATTCCGTGTCACCATTATTTCTTATTTCTTAGTGGGGCGTCAGTTAAATTGTTCAGGAATTACCGCAACAGAAAAGTATTACAGTAAGGTAATTCTGAACGGGTAATACAAATATCACGACAAAAGGCGGGACAGAAAGTCACTGAGTTTTGATTTTGAAGTGGTCAAAGTTGGATCTTCAGAGTGGTATTTGATCACAGGGAAGAGTTCAGGTTTCGTTTTTACAGTTGCAATTTAGTGATATATTATCTGACGAAATGTGCCGTGCTACCGTCGAGTGGGTAGCAGTTGAAGTAGACACCTAGCATTTATGACTCAGTTACATTGAATGGAAATGAAAGAGTAGAAGTGAGGAATGTCGTATATTAATAAAGTAAATGTTCGAAATGAAAAAGCTAAGATTAGTCTAAATGAACAAATGAAGGCTTTAGCCTTGGAAGAGAAACAACGAATGAAACAAATCGATAAAGAAATATCAATAACAACAAAGCGAAAGAATATGTTGCTAGAACATTGTTTTGAACAGCGAAGACGGAGTTCTTCTTTACCTCTGCCAGCAGCTTTGCCTAAAAGTGACATCATTATAAAAGCAGAAGAAAAAGTAATCACAAGGAAAAGGAGTACTCCCACAAAGACATCGATAAATATTGGGACCAAATTAAAGACGCGTAAAACTACCGAAAGTCAATTTTTATTGAAGCGACAAAGAAGCAATAGTAATCCAGTTAGTTAAATTTTATACTTATTAGGATCACTCATCACTCGGGATGACAGATTTAGAACACGATGGAAAAGACAAATAAAAATGACAAAAGCATTAATTCGAGAGGTAAAAATATAATTGAAATGAAACATTTGATAAATATTAATCTGTATAACAGTGATACTGAATCATTTCAATTCAAACAGTATAAATACCAACGCACTGTTTTCATGTCTAATTATTGTGGGTCATTTCTTCATCGACTTTTTAATCAAAGCTAACCGCTGAAATCAAGAAAAACAATAACTTAAAAGATCGAAATATAGAAACCGTGTTGATGTGACCATCTCATATATATGTGTCAGCCACGTGTCAGACGCAATTGTACAGTGACTATGTCATTCAGTGAATGTGAGGGGGTGCTGAAGTCATACCTAGAGTAAAGTAAGCAGCCCTTGTCGATTATAGCAAGCCAGTATAACGTGTATGCATTGGCTTGCATTGGGCATGTACTTAAACAGACAACTTTTGAAGAAGGGTATCTAATGCTCATGTTTATAACCTGAGAGTTTCTGTGTCTAATACATAGAAATTGATTCAATACAGCAATATTGAGCTTACTTGTCTATGGGCATCAGTTGATGGTAATTTCTTCTGCGGTCGTAGATCTTCAGTACCGAAGCCTGGTACCCACATATTCCAATTTCGATCTACACAGGATGAGAAAATAATAATTATCAGTGTCTAATCTATGTTATTACTATATATTCATTGCGTGAATCTTCTACTAAATGGTAATTACATCATTATGACAGTCGTATTCATATGTTTCACAACCAAGAAGAGAAATGAAGAAGAGAGAAATTGAACGATTGAAGGATAAATTATATCACAGGTTATATGCCTGAAATTTGAAAATTAGGTCGAGAAGAAATGGTGAAAGAATATGAACACGATTTCTTCTCGTAATATTTACAACTTTCACAAGCTATTTTAATCAAATATTTGGTCACAGAATATACTTATCAATTAGAAAAAGTGGAAAATTGACATAAAATTTCACCAGCGTTTTTCAATTTTTAAGCATCGTGAAAAAGGTTTCTGAGATTTATATCATCAACTTTCAAGAGAAAACCCGCGCAGAGTAACTTCAAAAAATCACACATTAATTTGTATGCTAGTATTAATGAGATAAACCAACTGATGACTCATTTATGGTGCTAATCTGCTAGTTTGAATCATCAGAATAAGGACATTGTTTAAAAAATAATCTTTGATTTAAATTGATTTAAAGTAAGTGCTTCCTTTGTGTTATGCGTGATGCGTATTAGCATAACTAGACTAATATCAACTTCCCTTCGCCCCTGTGTATTGCCCTTTTATTTGTAAATTACATTTGACTCCGTTTTGAAATCTCTTCGAGAGTGGATCTCATTTTATACAGTCCCAATCATTTAACCGTCATAACCTTTAGAGTCTGATGAGGGGATCGAACCCACAACCCTCTGCAAAGCATTTGGTTCTTCTGACTCTGTGACAGGTTGGTGATTGTAAAGGATTTTCTTGCAAACACTTCACTGTGGAGGTATTCAAGATTGAGATCCAAGAATAACTGAAATTTCTTGAAGATTGGTACTAACACATTCTACGGCTAGAGCCTGTAGGAGCTTTCTGCACAACTAGTTTAATTAAAATAGCAAATACCTTCTTAATTAATGATGACGATAGTGAATGCTATACAGTTGTTGCTTCAAACTGATGGATAGTACATACCTAGATGGAGTTGTATGTCTTTGACTTCTAATGTGCTTGATTTGCGATGCTTTGCAACCTGACAAGATGCTGTCACTACAGATTCTATGAAGTCATCTGCTAGTTGTAATAAAGCCTATGAATATAATGTGAGGATGATGAATGAAAAGTCCCTCATGGAACTGTATTGAGCAGCTAAATGTAAGATCTAGATACATTGACAAGGTGGCTGCTTTTATATACAGGGTTATTACAACATCATAATAGTTTGGTATAGTACTGACGTGTCCAGCATAGAAAGATGACCGCTATATAAGGTGTATTCACTAAAGCAGGTTGCCAGGTTTGACAGCAGAAAAGTAGCGTTATGAAGAGTGCAGGGTTAATACTGATTTCCTATTGAATCCCTTATTATGTCCATAGAAATTGTAAATGGTTGGTATAACAGATCTGATTTATATGTACAATGAACATATCTTAGGGACGGCCATGGACGCATTCGCTTTGGGGAACTCCCACCAACCAATCACCAAGGCCAAATTAGTCCATTCTATGACCAGGTTTAATGCTCAATATATTTCTATTTGTACCTCTTCAACGTCTTCATCCATTGTTTCAAGAGGATCGATTTCTTGTAGTAAATCTTGCAGTTTTCTCTTTGATAGCAACTGTGTGACTGGCTGGGGTATCGCTTGCTCTCGAGCACCTGCAAATATAAGCACATACCGAACACTGATAAAAAATAAAATTAACAAACATAAATTGGGATCTTGAACATTCTTTACAAATCGTTCAAAGGGGGCACCTTGAATGGGCACCCTATATAGCACCTGCATCAATGACAAAATCAGTGAACAACAAAATGGTTCTACAATGGTTCTAATAGCTACCGGTAACACCAGAATGATGAATAGCTTACAAGAATGTTAGAAGGTAACCTTACTCAAGTTACCTACAATGCTACCGTCTGTCAAAACAGTTCATGAACGCTAAATGGCCAAATTTTCATCAAGAATTCATAAAAAAGGTTCATGGAAATTTGGCCATTTAACATTCATGAACTGTTTATAAGGTGTTCATGAATAGTTCCTGGAAGTTTGTATAGTTCATGAACTGTCCATGAACTCAAGTAATCTTTTTGCAGGGGACTTTAGCAAACAAACAAAAATTAAAATATGAAGATGTAAAGCAGACCGCAATTTATCACATCAATCATCACATTATATGAAGAACGTATCTTATTCAATCATAACATCTTTCAAACAGTTTTTACACACTGAACTGTCCGTTCATGGTCCTGTACAAATGTTGGTTTAATTTTTCTTGTATGATTATTGTTATTATTTCTATTATTGTTACTAGTTATTCTTATTGATTATTTTGATTAATAATATTTCATGTCAGCTTGGCAGAATGACCATACATGCAGTCAAGGGCAATTTCATTTCATGGGATTTACAACAGCAAATTGTCTTACATTGCATCACCTGGATGCTAGAAAGTATCACCCATCTTATGCCATGTATGGTAATGTTTAGGTGATGTTATTTGCTAATAAAATTATAATTATTTTGTGGCTTTCACAATCTACTTCTGCATATTTGATACAACACGCTGGAGCTACAAAAGAGCAGAACGACATACGTTCAAAATGCAGAAAGTGCAATAAATCATTCAAGAGGCTGGCTGAGATACAATAAAGAAAGATATATAATGAGCAACTGCAGGTAAGTGATAAACCCTTTACAGACACCATTAAGCTCCGACAACACATGGAAACCCACAATGAAAAGTATACATCTAGTAATCTATAGTAGTATTGCTGTTCATCAATCCATAGCATTTGTCAGATGAACTTACCTGTTACCTGAACTTCTCAGTTATGTCAGATGAACTTTTGAAAATCAACAACTTTAATTTCCTTTAATTTATAGTCTTTCCAAAGAAATACTCAGCAATGCCCTTGTCCAGCTTAGCACCATAGTTTAACCGCTTAATGGAAAACTGTGTTTCTAGCTTGAGCTTTCAATGTTGATCTTCTTTCAATCTCAATCAAATCAATTGATTGACAATATGCTTGATCTAAAAAGATCACCACTTATCCTTGAACCAGCCTGTATTACTTCACATTCACATTACGTTTTCGTAGGGACTGATCAAGTCAGACTAAGAAAAAGCCATACACCGGGTCAACAACATATAGCCAACACCAAAATATTGAGGACATTGTTACCTGGTTGGGAGCGTTTAGTATGTTGGTTATGATAGTGACCAACCATTTCCATCGCCGATGGAAGGATTTATCACTCTACAAGCTACTAATTATTTGTATACATCGACAAGTTAGAGGCTGTGCATGGCTTATTGCACACATAAGATTGCACATATGCTTCTGCTCAGTGCCAATTCTTGGAATTTTGCACTGCCTTAGTTATATTCTGATTTATCTTGCAAAGGAGAGCACACTCTGTGGATCCATAACACATTTGGCCAAATTCATACAACATCCATCGATCAAGGTGTATCTTACAGCTGTCTGAGCTTTACACATCGAGACAGGCTTAGCAGATCCCTTGCAAATACTCCTCGTTGCTGCAAACATTTCGGGGTAGCAAACGATTACAAGGTTCTAAACCTTCAACACTGATTCCTTAATGTTGGTTCTTTACCGGTCTTTGAAGATCAGAAAACGTAACCATTTTATATTGTGGAATGCTTGCAACCTTGCCTACTTTGGCTTCCTACATGCAACAGAATTCACCACAACAAGTCTGATAAGCTTTGGTGAAAGCATCCATTTACAATTGTCACGCATGGTTTTTGAGGATAAGCCATATCCAGCCTGCCTCCGCTTATGGATCAAAGCATCAAAGATAGATCCGTTTCCAAATGGTTGCCACATTCATATAGTAGTGGCCCATTCCCCCCTTTGTGTTGTTACATGCCATGGCTAAGTGTGTAAATCATTGTGGTGCTTCAGATGGCCAACCTCTAACACTTCAACTATTGACTTTGTGACGCCGCTCTATATTCTCTTTTGCTGGAGTTATTAGGATTTTGTTAAGCTATAATTTTCGTATTGGTGCTGCTTGCTACTGCAGCAGCCCGCAGCGGCATACCAGCAATGCTTTCATGGGTCCTCATAAAATATCCCTCTCTCCAAGTATAATTCATTGACTGATGATGAGTTTAATATGCTGATCATACATTATTATATGTAGCAAATAAAAAAAATCAAATCAAACAATCATAAACATTAGGTTCAAAACCAACTTTTAACACTAGAAAGCATCTATCTATACATACCCACTATAATTGTAAGCAAAGACTGACAAATGGTCAGCCTCATAATCTATAGTCCAGTGCTGAAGCATATCTCTCTCATTCAACGCAATTAAAAACTTTATTTGAATGCAGTTTTTTTCAATTAAATTTGTGCTTGCGGACGGAAAAGTCAGTAGAAGTAAATTCATTATAAGATTGTCACACACTCCAATATATGCCCACACAATATATGTCTTTTGATAGGTTGGAGTAAAAATACTTTGTGAATCATCAGCGTGTTAACTACCCGGAACAATGATAACTACCCGGAACAGTCGTGTTGGGCCTTTGACTGAGGCGAACGCTCCCATTAATGGGGCTTTTCGGGACAGTTAGTTTATCTGACGGCCATTGCACTACATTTCAAAGTATAAAAATTGCAAAAATGTTTCTAAAAGATGAAGAACTTGCCGTGAGTATAATATTGAGGGAAAACCAATGTTTGTGGTAATTATATTGAGATGATGTGAACGGACAATTGTCCCCCTCTAAGCAGTTGTTATCAGCATTCATTTAGTTGTGACTTCTTGTATAACTTTGTAGTAACTTTCTATGTTCATGGGCTTGCCATCTGTTTGACTTGTCGGTGATGATATGATCAGGCATTAGGATCTTCAGAGTTTCTGTGCATTTCAGATAATTGAATGGCATCCTTATCAA
The DNA here is from genome assembly GCA_916610825.1 of Haliclystus octoradiatus. Lineage (NCBI taxonomy): Eukaryota > Metazoa > Cnidaria > Staurozoa > Stauromedusae > Haliclystidae > Haliclystus > Haliclystus octoradiatus. The sequence continues at coordinate 11,518,700 of OU744451.1, forward strand.
CTGTAGAGATCGCCTTTTTCCATTAAAACCTTTACAAATAATATAATGCTATAGAATAATATATATATAATAAGATAACAGTAGATCAAAGATCACGAGTTTACTCCGTTACTCTGAGTTTTGCGTAAAGACGCTCTTCAGATGGTTTATTGAATGAAAAACATTATGGTGTGCTCAAGTATATACATGACTTAAGGAAGCGTTTCTATTGTTAAATATATATGTGTTATTCTTATAGTATCTTAAATAAAATTTGTTTTCATGTCGGCACTTGGAAATGAGTTCCGCTCTATTATTTAATAAATGGTCATGTTTAGAATAAATTATGTGGAATTTCTCTGTTAGACATTGATTACATTTTTTTAAATTTTTATTACTGTAGGCAGCCGCTGTGGCTAGTATTGACTATTTTATTTTGTAATTGGTATGTTTTACACGAAAACAAATATTATTTAAGAAACTATAAGAATAACAGTAACACACAGATGTTTAACAATAGCATAAAAATACAATAGAATGTAATAATATATTTAGACAATAGAAATGTTTCCTTAAGTCATGTATATACTTGAGCACACTACAATGTTTTCATTCAATAAACCGTCTGAAGAGCATCTTTACGCGAAACTCAGAGTAACGGAGTAAACTTGAAACCTTTCATGCTCTGCCTCATTGTTATTTCTATAATTGTGTTGATTTAAAACAACTAAGGGAAACAATAAAAGAATTCTGACAGATATAAAATTCAAAGTCCTGGGTTGGACAAAACCAGCAAACAAAGTAAAGGCAGAAAAAAACATTCCTGGCCTGCTTCACATAGCAGAAACGTGAGTTGCAAACTGGTGAGCAATACAACATTAGGAAAAGTTCCAACAACGGATCCCCAATGAACCTATGCCCCAGGATGGGCTTCAAAACCTTGATGTTTGGAATTATTGTGTAGTTAAAGTAGTTTATGTTTGAAAAATGATAATGATCGTTGTTCATAGTTCATTTTATTTGTTTATTATTTTCAATAAATCTATCTTTTCAATCGTATTCTGAATTGCCCCTGTAATTCATATTGAAGTTTATTTTTCAAATGTTAATAAGGCCAGTTCTGAGTTTTGGCCGTGCAGCACGAGAATGGTACAAGGGGGAAGATAACCTATATAAATTCTAACTTGGTTCAGTATTTGAAAATGTAAGTTATCTGCTTAAATGCAATTTATTTTACTTTTGTCTTTCGGTGTTGTTTGTTGCTTCCGGATTTATTTTTACCTGCTCTGTTTTTGAGTGTTGTTTCTTTTACATCGAGTTATGTTCCTAATATTTATAAATTATAATTATTTGTAGATGAGACTTTGTTCAGTTACCCAATATAGCAAGAGCATTTACCAATTAGAAAAATGGGAAAATTTGATATGTAATGTTCACCAAAAACCTAATAAAGTATGTGACTGTCAACAACCATTTAAGTTATATACGATTCCTATGGCGAAGACTAACCCATCTGGACGCCGTTAGTGGATGAAAGCAGTAAATAGACAAGATCAGATTACTGGTAAAAATTGGATAGCCACGAAGTACAGCAGGATTTGTTCAAAACATTTTGTTGATGGAGAGCCCATTGAAAGTTTCACTTCACCCATTGTTGACCTGGTAAAAAAAGCAGAAAATTCATGCAATTCTTGTCACCTGTATCAGAGAAACCTAAGAAGAGTGCCCCAAAAGATAGAAGTACCAAACCATCTAAAAAAGAAACTGGAATTATAAACCGAAAAGGAGAAATTGATTGCTAATGATCATGACTATTTGTATTAGTGTGACTGTTGCCTTGACTGCAAATGTAAGAGCTGCATTCAAAGGCAAAATATTATCAAGCATAAGCAATGAGGAAAATAAAAACAGCCAGCTTGTGAGGAATAAAATTAATGTCAAATAACAAACGCAAACAAACAAATAAACGACACAGACCTTTTCCCATCTGTCAGGCTGCTTGTCAGTCCCCAGAAAGTATTTTACAGTTAATAGTTGGTGTCAAACATGCAGGTCAGCAGGCAAAACGGTCATGTGAAAGCTGTGAAAAGCACATCTCAGCAAAAAATCACTATCAGCCTCACAAAATAATTCCATGCTTTGGTAGAAACAATCTCATCCCGTGATTTCAGGATTGTCCGTATCTAGTCAATGTTCGTGGTCAACCTGATCGAACATTTTGCTATCGGTCATTTGTATTTGAATAATTTGTTTTGCAAAGCATTTGTTAGTATTCTAATGTGCTGTTGTATTGTATCTGTAAATACTGTCTTCATAGAATTTTGTCTTCCGTCATAATGTGTGTAGTTTTAGCATGTTAAAAAACCCAAAGAACAATAGATTAATTATTATGCAAATTAGATCTGTTCATATATATAAGTTATAACATGTCAAACTGTTTAATGTTCTCTTTCTTCTCTTTCTCAATTGCTTGAAAATGATATAAGATTATATCAAAACTGTCACAAATACCTGTATTTTTTATTTTTAGCTGATATACATGATGAAACGTATATTTGATAAGGAATATTAACATATATTTTTCACTGTGTCTGAAGATCTCATTATATGAGAAAAACGAGTATTAAACAGAAAGGATTTGTGGTCAATGACTCATCATAATTAAACTGTAGGCTACATATAACACAGAACTGTATCTTATCACTTTTCTCTAGATAGATTTCAATGCAGCATATTTAATTCAGATTTTAATTTAGTTTTTATTGAATCAAGCTCAAACGTGGAAATGTTGAACTTGAGGGTTTTCCTTGTATGCACCCATTCTGTCTCCAGTGCTTTGCCATTGGTGTTGTCATCACCAGTGACGAACAAACAGAAACACTAGTGTCAGCATTTACAATGTTTAAAAATGTGCTGGAGACGAGTCATTCTTTGCAACAGGATTCAAAGGACCTGAGACGATTATGACTGACAATTGTTCAGAAATGCCAAATGTACTTCACACAATGTGCTGTATGCAAATCTTGTATTGTGTCTTTTATTGATGCAACAAGTGTGGAGCCATCGTAGATAAATGTAAAAAGATAATCCTAGAACATCCCACCACTATGCTTAAATTATCAAAATGCATCCTGTATGCAAAAAGTAAAGAGGAAGCGGCTGATACAACAACAGCTTGACTTGCAAACGCACTAGTTTGTCAATACAAACATACTGTTTCAAATTTCACATCAGTATTGGACATAAAAAAGTCATGGGCTCTGGCAAACAATTACAATTACACAAACACAAACAATTACGTAGAATCTCAGTTTTTAGTACTGAAAGATGAAACCCTAAATCAGGTCAAAGATTACAACGTTGCTCGACTGTTTAACAAACTGGTAGTACAATTAGATAGTCATTACCAAATCAGGCAGATATTTGTCGAAGTGTACTTAAATTCACAAAAAGAGCACTGCAATGCCCATGTCTAGGATTAAGTAGTGTGCTACATTTCTTTGGTAGTGTTAGCTATGAACTTCTCAATTTCTCAGCAGCAGCTAGAAGAGCAAAATGGGAAAAAAATTCCACTTCAATCATTAACTTTTCAGGGAACGTAGAAGCAAACGCTGCTCCCTAAAAAGGCAGGCAGTCACTATGGCTACAAGGTCAAACTGTAAAAGAAAAGCGAAACCTAGAAATGCCAAATGGATAAAAATAACATGATAGTGTTCGGTAATATAAAACTGCATTGTTTATGTTAACGGTTTATAACATGAATATTCAGCATAATGTAAATTTCAATTGCATTTTGATTTATAATTTGTTGATTCTATATTGATCAATTAATTAATTAATTAATTAATTAATTAATGAACAAATCTTTCAAAATTACCAAGACAGTAATATTTACAAACAAATACGATTTAATTAATAATAAATCTTGAATATAATAACAGCTGATTGGTAGGTGCATATTTTATTGTTGTGATATTGTCTTAATCTTATTTGCCTGTCGTAATTTATCATTTCTTCAACACTTACCTTCGTTTAAACTGGAATTTTATTTTTTATGCCAAGATTTAGTACTAGAAAACGTAAAATTGCCGCAAAAAGGCAAAACAGCGCTGAGAAACTGAAAAACAAAGTGAAAAAGGTTGGCTTACATCCTTTTACTGCTGTATTTTACTCTAAACCATGTTGATCAATAAATATGATATTAATTTTGTTCTTTTTTAAAAATGTAGTCTCTGCATCTGCATCATCTCATAATGAATTAATGCCCTCATCTGAAAATGAATCAATGCGCTCATCATCATTGTCTGGATCTAATTCGGACACCTCTGGAGACGAAGAATCAATGCATGCAGCTCAAACTGAAGTTGGTGCCGTGTCTGTGAGCTCTGCCAATCTCACAACTCCAACATCTGCAAGAACAAAACTTGGTCAGATAGAAACACCACAAGCTGTTCCTGGAGATTTTAACTACTTTTTGCAACAAAACTGAAATCTTATCTCTTATCTCAAAATTAGCTTGTCCAGAATGTAATAATGTGGACATTGAACCTGACTGTAAGAAGCAGTTTGGCTTATCCTATAAAATTTTATTACTTTGTCCCTTGTGTAATTGGAGAAGTGCAACTAAGTACAGTTCACCAGCTATAGATAAAAAAACTAATTATTACGACATAATTAGAAGGGCTGCATTAGCATTCATGAAAATTGGAAAGGGACATAGTGCGTTAGAAATGGTATATGCTGCTATTGATATTCTGTGTATGTCCAAGGACGCCTTTCAAACCAACCAGAAGTACGTTTGTAAAAATATTGCTATAAAGCACAGAGGCAATTTTAAAAGAAAATAGAAAAGAAATGATGATAATGATGATAATGGCATCATTGACATTGCAGATTCCTATGATTTGCATCTTGGCAAAAAGAGCTTTTGTATCTAACATGGCTTTGGCTCAGTCATTGACATTCTGACTGGCCATTTGTTATTGATTTTGAGTGCATGAGCAAGCATTGTAGACAATGCATCATCACTGCTGAAGAGCTACGTGCAGATACACCAGAAATGTTTTTAGTACCAAGGGCATGTGAGCTTGTGTAGCTAAAACTGGAAAGGATCGTATGGTGGCATGGAGATCAGTATATGTACAACTTTGTGGGAGCGGTCAATTGAAAAATCTAACTTACGTTATACAACAGTTCTCTCGGGTGGTGACTCGTAGAGTTTCTGCCATTTGACGGAGCTGAAGCCATATGGCGAAGGCGTTCTAATAGAGAAAGAAGAGTGTATCAACCACATAGAAAAATTGCCAGGAAAGGTTTACGGGAGCTTAATACAAAAAAACACCTTGGTGGTAGAGGCAAAGGAAAACCAACATCGGCCATGATCTAGAAGTTGACCTATTATTATGGCTATGCTATTCGTACCTACAACCCTGGTAATGTAGATACGATAAAGAATGCTATTTATACCACACTTCTCCACGCTGTCTCAACAGACAAAAAAACGCAACATTCGAAGTGTCCAAAAGGAGAAGAGTCATGGGGCTTTTATAACAAACCTATCGCGATTAAAAAAATACCACCACTCCATGACACAAAAATGAAAAAAAGGATCAGCCAGTCTGTTCTAACAGCAATAATACCTCTCTTCAAAAGGCTTGCAAGCGGATATCTGCTAAAGATCAATAAGGATCAATACTTGGGCCGCTTCTTTTTTAATCTATATTAACGATATATCTGATAATGTAAATACTTGTAATATAAATTTATACGCCGATGACAGCCTTTTATACATCGCTGACAAAGACATAAATATCATCGAAACCAACCTCACCTCAGATTTAACTAGTGTATATTCATGGTTGTGTGCTAATAAGCTCTCAATTAATGTAAATAAAACAAATTGTATGCAAATAGGAACAAAGCGTCAAACAACTAGCCACCAACCACTTCACCTAGTCATTAACAACGCACCCATACAAAACGTCAAACTTATTAATTATTTAGGGATTCAAATTGATCAAACATTATCGTTGGATCAGCATATTGAAAAAATGGTTAAAAAAATTAATCTCGGTCTTGCCGTGTTAAAATCCGTCGTATGGGGGAATTGCAAGAAATAACATATTGATCGCCTCCAGAGATTGCAGAACAGAGGTATGAGGACAGTTCTTCGCTGTAATTATCGAACACGGATCTCTGACATGCTTAGTCAGCTTGGTTGGCTATCAGTCAGAGATAGAATAACATCTCAACAGCTAATCTTCACAATCTCCCCTCCTGTGCTTCTCAATCTATTAAAAAAACCACACTCCACAAGAACACGCTCAATTTCCCACAAAATATCTACATTGAGCCAAGCCCTCCACATTAATCTAAACACGCTGGTGCTCGAAAGTGGAATGGTCTTGCGATTGGGATGAACTTAAGCAGTCAGATGACAATCATACCATTGAAGAACTTTGCCCTAATGGATTTGTTTTCAAACATATTTCGAGAGGTGATACCAGAGGTGGTGGTGTGGGAGTGCTTAGTAGGAAAACATTAAAACTAAAACAATTAATCGTCAATAATTTTAGATCGTTTGAAATGATGGAATTTAGCCTACCCTGCTCTGATATGACCACCCTTAGAATTCTGTTGGTTGATCGCCCCCCACCTTCAGCTACTAATTGTCTATCGCCTTCTCTATTTTTGGATGAATTTTCTACGCTGCTAGAAGCTTTAGTTATTTCAACAGGACGCTTATTAATTGTTGGGGACTTCAATATTCACGTTGATAACAAATCTGATACCCTTTCGGTAAAGTTTATAGATTTATTAGACTCGTTTAATCTCTATCAACATGTTGATGCTGCTACTCATAGAAGTCAACATACCCTTGATCTATTTATAACTCGTAAAGATGAAATGTTTATTAACAATATTATTATCCACGATCCAATCATATCAGACCATCTAGCATTACACTGCACTCTTTCGCTTAAAAAACCTCGAAATGAAAAATGTTACATATCATACCGTAATCTAAAGAAAATTGACTATGAAACGTTTTATAATGATCTTCAAGACTCTAGCTTATTATCATCACCTACAGCTCATTCCAATCCTGTTGATGCCCTGCATGAGTATGATAAAAATCTCTCTGAACTACTTGATAAACATGCACCATTGAAGAGTCGTCTAATTACTGTTCGTCATAATTCTCCTTGGTATTCCAATAATATAGCAATTCAAAAGAACATTCGACGAAAACTTTAACGTCGCTGGAGACACAGCAAACTTTCTGTTGACAGAGATGCTTATGCTGATCAATGTCATTTTGTCAATAATATGATATGCCAAGAAAAAATGGATTATTACTCAACAATAATCAATGAATGCAAACATGACCAGAAGCAATTGTTCAAAAATGTTTTATGTTTAAAATCGACTGGTAACTTACCCACCTTTAGTTCTACTGATGTTCTTACAAACAAATTTTCAGACTTTTTCCACGACAAGATTGTTAATATCAGGAACACACTACCTATTCCTGCAACCATCAAAATACTCGAAAACCTTTATTGTGGTCAAACTGAATTCTTACATTTTACTGCAGTATCTGAAAGTCAACTTTCTAGGCTGATTGGTTCGTCAGGTTCAAAGTCATGTATAATTGACCCTATTCCAGCTACAGTGTTGAAGAAATGTTACCCTATTCTCTTGCCTAACATCACTAAGACTGTTAACCTTTCTCTAACATCATCCACTGTTCCAGATGCTATGAAGATTGGTGCTCTTTCTCCATTAATCAAGACACCCTCTTTAGACTTCGAACAATTCAAGAACTTTAGACCGATATCAAACCTCACTTTTATCTCAAAATGTACTGAAAAAGCAGTTGCCTTTCAACTCAACGAACATCTTCATAACAATAACCTGAATGAACTATTCCAGTCTGCCTATAAGAAACATCATAGTACAGAAACAGCACTTCTTCGTGTTCAAAATGAAATCTTACGAGCACTTGATAGTCGAAGTTCTGTAATTCTACTATTTTTAGATTTGTCTGCTGCATTTGACACTGTTGACCATCAGATTCTATTATCACGACTATCATCCAGATTTGGAATTAAAGGTGCAGCTTTACAATGGTTTAAATCGTATCTCACTGATCGGAAGCAGTTTGTGCATATAGTTCAATTAAAAAACTACACTGTGGAGTACCCCAAGGATCTGTCCTTGGACCAATTCTGTATCTTTTGTACACTTCCCCTATTGGTGATATCCTACGGAAGCATAATATTCCATTTCATTTGTATGCTGATGACATCCAATTATTTGTTACTTTTAAACCCTCTGTTGATGGTGAAATTCAGTCTGCCATTCATCAAATAGAAACTTGTGCTGCTGAAATTGATTCTTGGATGTCTGTTAATAAGTTAAAACTTAACAAAGATAAAACTGAACTTATACATCTTACTTCCCGTTTCAGTCACTATCCAACAAAGTTTAATATCAACTTTAATGGTGAATACATAGCTCCTACTTCATCTGCACGTAATATTGGTGTTATTTTTGATAAAGATTTGTCAACGGTTGAACAAATTAATTCAGTTTGCAAGTCATCTTTTTACAATCTACGCCGTATTTCGAAAATTAGAAGGTACCTTGATATGGGGACAACCAAGATTTTAGTCCATGCATTTATTACATCAAAATTGGACAATCGTAACTCCCTATATTATGGTCTACCAAAATATCTAATAAAGAAATTACAACGAATTCAAAATGCAGCAGCTAAACTTGTAATGTGCGCTAACAAATATGATCATGTATCACCTCTTTTATATTCACTTCATTGGCTTCCAGTTGAGCAACGCATCATCTTCAATGTTTTATTATTGACTGACAAATGTTTACATAATCTTGCTCCGAATTATTTGAAAGAACTTTTAACTCCTTACAAACCTCAACGCTGTCTTCGATCATCATCAGAAACTTTATTAACTGTAGTTTCAAGCAATTTAAAATCCTATGGAGATAAGGCATTTTCAGTGGCGGCACCTATTTTGTGGAACAAGTTACCGGAAGTAGTTAGATGTAGTGCATCATTAGATGTGTTCAAAAGTAAACTGAAAACACATTTGTTTTGTATAGCTTTTGGCAGTTAATAACTCAACTTTATTTTATTGACACTATATTTTAGGCACATAAATGTGTATTAATCATTAGCGTTTACTTTTACTTTTTAATTTTACTAAAGTTCGAAACTAATATGATGTTAATTGTAAATTTTTTTTTTTTTTTTTTACACTTAGATATTGTAAAGCGCTTAGAGCAAATGATATAGGGGATATAAAAATTTTTTATTATTATTATTATTATTATTATTATTATTATTATTATTATTATTATTATTATTATTATTATTATTATTATTATTATTATTATTATTATTATTATTATTATTATTATTATTATTATTATTATTATTATTATTATTATTATTATTATTATTATTATTATTATTATGAAGGTGGTTACTACCCCTGCGAAAAATAGTTCAGGAGTTCATGAACAGTTCATGAACAGTTCATGAACGTTAAATGGCTCCAATTTTCCTGAACTGTTCATGAACTGTTCATGAACCCTCACAGACAGTTTATGAACAGTTCATGAAAGTTTGGGGCCATTTAACGTTCATGAACTGTTCATGAACTGTTTCTGAACTCCTGAACTGTTTTCGCAGGGGTAGTGACGGTGCCAAATTTAAGCATCTCCTCAAGAATTCAATGCATGTCAATAACACATTTAACTAATTTTTACTCACTTCTATATATATTATTCTCTCTGTAAATAATTCTCTTTTCTACTATAACTTAATATAACCTGTTATTATATTTTGCTTATTATGTACAGTCCCGTGAAAAAAAGCTCAAAGCTTATTGGGTGCTGAATAAATGAAGATGATGATGATGATGCGTGGTAAAACACAGAATGCAAACGAGAGTTTACACTCTGTTCTGTGGGCACCTTGCCCAGAAGCAGTTTTTGTTGGGTTTGAAAAGTTAAACGCATTTGTTAGTTTGGCTTTCAGCCAATGGAATGTTGGGGTCAGAGCTACTATGAGAAAGACATTGAAAAAACTTGATATTTTGATATCGACCAGTTCCATCAAAATTGTCAGCAATAGTGATAATGCGCGATTGGATCAAAGTGAACAAAAGAGCCAAAAAAGCGTTCAATGAAGAGAGACATAGGAGAAAGTTGAATCTATTGAGGGTGAAGGAAGCCAGTACATCTGCAGAAGGTGTTATGTATTCCCCTGGAGCATTTTAAAAAGAAATATACCAAATTTACTGCTACGGTTATGTCACAAAGTTTGAGTGCGATTTACTCAAAACAAAAAACGGAGTAATCTGTAAATCATAATTTAAATGGACCTTTTATTTCTTTATGTAATTAGTTCAAATTTGGTATACAGATTCAGACATATAAAAGCTACAATTTTATGCACTGAATTTGTTCTACCATCATTGTAATTCTATATATCTTATTTCAGCATATAATGTCTTTCATTTGTATCTACATAGCTTAATATCATCAGACCATCATTGTTCAAGCTGGAAGAAGGACCGATTCCGATGTCATTAAAAATTCTATAAATAGATATACTTGGAATTTTTATTGTCGATGCTGAGATCCTATTGAATTAGTGTTGTGGTTCTTCCTGCAAAGTCATTATAGACCCAGGCAGTCCACTTAAGTCTCGAGAAGAGATTATTCAATATTTACTTAGAATAAAACTCTTTCTGGAAAGTTTGAGATCAAATGGGACAAGGGAAAAGTTTTGATTGCGGAAGCGTGAAGGGACAAATTGAAACATGGCAGAAATTGCTGAGGTAAATTTAGTAGCTATTACTTTGCGTAAGTGTGTTTAATTGGTGCAATTCTGCAACTGGTAATAGTCCTAGCTGTTTAAATAGTGGCTTAGTGGCTTGGTGTGTGGTAGTCCTAGCTGTTTAAAAAGTGACTATAGTGTGTTTAAAAATTGGCATTCATGATGACAACAAAAACAAATTTCTTGTGAACTTTAATCAAAGCGCAGATTTTAGAGCTGTGGCCTAAATGCACAATCTGCATTCAATTATTAATATTTAAAGATTGCAAAGGCTGGACCGAATAGAATGCATCCTTTAAAGAGAATGGAAAATTGGAGATACACGCAAAAAAGCACAAAAGTTTTGTGATACAGTATTAAGATAAAGAAAATTTTCAAAATTTTATTTTGTAATTAGCAATGGGTTGGCCGCATTGCTGGGTGATCTGAAAATGATTGCCAATTTTACTTTGTTCCATAATTATATTTTTATTTTCAAAAATATACTCTAACAATCCAACAAGACGGCGTGGCAAGATGTAAATTAGAAGAAAGGCAATTTGAATATTTAACATCATTTGATAATATATTAGTGGTTTGTAAGAGTACATGACAACAAACTGAGTAAAGTATTTTGATTCAAAAGTTTATGAATAACAAAACAAAATCGAAAAACACTTTATCCACATGTGAAGATCATCATCTGATTGGCTGAGAACCAAAACACAACATATAATGATGACAACGTTTTCAGCACCAGTGATGCATAGCAGGGGCTATTGAATGAAATTGTATGGGGAAAGCCTTTGTTTTTGTTAGCTTGCGGTCCTGGACTGCAAAAGAAAGCTGTGAAAAAGATTTGCTTTCTTTCGCTACGAAATGGATAAAGTGAAATAGAAACATATTTGACCATAATCTGGTTTAAAAATCAGCGGTTGTAATAATACCATTTAAAATAAATTTGGTTGAAAAATTATGAGTTGATGGATGAACACACGCTTTTGGGAACTCTCCTTTATTTAACATTATTGTTCTTTCTAGTTGAGTCACAGAAATATATAAATCTAAATGAAATGTAAAATTTGTTAGCACTGAAGTTAAATACATCATACTGTATAGGTTTATGAAAAGTAATTTAACCAATCATCAAATTTAACTTCCAATTAATTAAAAAAGGGTATTTTGTAAAACCTACCGTTTGCCTTTGAAGAGCTAGCTGATGTAGCAGGGGGCGTATCTGGAACTGCAACGACAAAAAGGAATACATATAATAAATATAATCCTAGAACAGTTTCAGAATCAAACAGGAAAGCAAACGTGATTACACTTCTGAAGGAATTTTGATGATCAAAAACAGCAATTTCAAATTTAATGAGACTAGTTTTTCAGTAAAAAACGCAATCAGTTTTACACATTCTGGGATGTAGGATTTCTTCAAAGAGCCCTTCTTCAGCCTCTACTAGGCAAATTACATAGGTGATGCAAGGAATGTAATCATAATATGATGGTGTACTGTATTTGAACAATTGCAACGTTTAAAGGTTACATTTCTTTCTGTGATTTGCTTAATCTTGATCACAGTCTCAGTTAATAGATACATCAATTACAAATGTTGCATCGATTCCTATTTTGATCAATAAAAAGAGCATTTGATAGCTTGGGCTGTAGGCGCCAACTGTGCATCTGCCTTGAAACAGCCCTGCTTTTTGACACAGTACTTCATTTCTCATTTGCCTTTGTTTTTGTGAAAAGACATACTCACAATGCCACTTGTCAGATGCAGACAAGACACATTAGCATTTAACTTGCTACTAATTTCAGTTAGTGGCCCCAATTAAAGTTCTCCTAGACAGTGTAGAAGCTCCAAGGTTATTTTTCTGAAACCATAGGTTATGTGAACAATGTGATTTCTGCCTAGCAAAAATAGCACCTAAATAAATTTGGTAAATTATTCACACCACGATTACGCACACACTGACACAAAACATCAATGGTGGTAAAAAACACCTTCGTCAAACACGTCATAGCAAACAGCTGCCACAATTAAAGTGTACGGTATATATCGCCTTTTACACAACGGTAGCGAGACTCTTTCCCTATCAAAATTGACCTTTAACATGGTATTTTGGAGATTCTCAAAAACAAAAAAACAAAAAAACAAAAAGAGAACCAAAAAAAACAATAATATTTTCCACAAGAGAGTTTGACCGTGATTTTTAGCCAACATTCTACGCTTTAATTGCATTACGCAAAAAATGTTGGAATCCTGCTAGCTAGCTTTCTTATAGTATAACATATTCCAAAAAGAGATATATACCTTCAAAGTTGTAACTTTTTATTTTAACACTTCCTAGCTAGTGATGGTAACCGAATATCGGTAGCGATTATTCAAATATATTCGAATAGTTTTCAAAAGCTAACTGTTAGAATCGTTTTTCAACTATTCGATCTTGTTTCTAATAGTGAAAAGTTATAAATAGTACAAAAAAGGCATGAAACAAAATGAATTTATCTAAGAAAAGAATACTATGTTCCTTCAAACCTTTTAAAATCTTTGTAAACGGTCATTCTAAAATATCACAAAGGTTTTCTGCGATTTGATTGGTCGAAAGAGCGTGCATGAAATCCTAGGGAAAAACATGGCTCCGAAAACCGGGAAAAACCGCAAGCTTCAAAAAGTTTGATCTGTGATAAAATACAGAATTTATAACTTTTTGATAACAATGCAATAAATATCTCAATAATGGCTACGATTTACAAACAACACTTAGCTCAAGATGTTTATATTTATTGAAAAGCGTGGTAAATGAGTTATTGGTCGTGTAACATGCAAAATAAAAACACAGAATGAAAGACAATTATAGGCTACGCTGTTTCAAGGTAAACCTTAAATTTAAATAACAATTACTGCATTAATTTGCTAAAGAACTATTGTATACACCACTTATATTACAGACGTTCTTGTATATGTCTTTATTTATTCGACAATATCTATCTTGTTGTGGGATTCTCTTTGCTTGGTTTATGAATTGAAATTGAATTTTAAATGTCGGAATTCATGAGATTCCGACATTTGTTTTATTTTAGAAAAGGGTTACCACATACTTGCAAATGTTTGTATTCATATTTACTAAATGAGAAAAAGTTGGGAGACACTCGGAAAGCTAAAAATCACTCGCTCGGAGCTTGTGATTTTTTAGCGCTTCACTCGTGGTGGTAACCTTTTATTCTAACACTGCAATAACACATTCATTTTTCCGTGAATCCTTATTCTTTGTCTGAAAACAAAATGGCCACTAACAAAATTCAAAATGAGATTTGTCTGCTAATAACTTGTGACTTGTGAGTGAGGCTGATTCCATTGTTTGCGAACAATAAACCATACTGTTTTAATTAAATAATAGCGTTAATTCAAATTGTAATTTGGACGTCGGTTACCATCATTTTTCCTAGCACATACCAAGATATTATAATAAAACCAAGATAGTCTAACTCAGATTCGTGTTTTAAAGAGTTTTAAACAGGCCATAATATTATCTTACCTTTGGGAAAATCAGCCAAATAAAATGTATTCAACATCCTCGAGTATTGAATAATTCAAATTTATAAACAACATTTTCGTCTGACATCAATAACATCATCAAAAATCCATCTTTGTTGACCCAATATCGATCATTTCCAAACATTTTGTTCGCTTCTGCCACTGCAAAATCATTGACAATTTGCCTCAAAAGCTATTTTAAGATCATCTCGTTTTGATGCGAAAAATTTCCGGGGGTCAGATTATCAAACAAACAAACTTGGTTTCTTGTGAAAAGTAAAACGTATGTTTTAAAATGTTGCACGTGGTAAAAAATCAAACAGAACCGGGTTTAATGATTTCATCTGAGCGCAAATAAATGTTTTACTTTTCACAAGAAACCCAGTTTCTTTGTTTGATAATCTGATCCCCGGAAATTTTTTCGCATCAAAACGAGATGATCTTAAAATAGCTTTTGAGGCAAATTGTCAATGATTTTGCAGTGGCAGAAGCGATCAAAATGTTTGGAAATGACCGATATTGGGTCAACAAAGATAGACTTTGAGGATGTCCTTGATGTCGGACGAAGATGTTGTTTTTAAATTATTCAATACTCAAGGATGTTGAATACATTTTATTTGGTTGATTTTCTCAAAGGTAAGATAATATTATGGCCTGTTTAAAACTCTTTAAAACACAAATCTGAGTTAGACTATCATGGTTCTATTATAATATATTGCACATACCTATTAAATCATCAAGATTAGCCTATCGTGTTGCTTGCTACGCAATGCTGATGGAAGCCTAATATTTTGTGTTTCAAAATTCATCTCAAATCTATGTCTATCATATTTAACCTAAGTTCCAGTATAGTTGTGCATAGAGCGACCCGGGACGGATTCGGGTTGATATTTTAGGTCTTTGGATTGGATCGGATTTGTAGTGATAATTTTTGTTCAGATTATTTCGAATTTCGAAATTTCAAGTATTTTTGTAATAATTAATGTGTTCTAGCTTCCTTTCAACACAGAAAATATAGTTTCTCAATGTAAATACAACTATGTTAATATGCAGTTCTCTATACAAATTATACAATTGGTCCAATTGACTCAATTGATGTGATGAAGGAAATGAAATGAGAAGATAAGTGCCACTGCTTTATATTATGTTGGCTAAATGAACGTCTATTGCATGTTTACATGACTTTTTGATGCCCTGTGGAACTTGTATTTTGCCTGATTTTATACAAAACAGTTTGGATTTGTTCGGATAAACTAAGAAATTTTAGTTTCGGATCGGATTATACTAACGATTATTGCTTGGGATCGGATTCGGATCACTATTGCATTCGTACCCGTAATCAATTTTCTGTAAATCCGATCCGACGCACACCTTTAGTGAGCATTTGCAAGACATTAGATCAATGCATCTAAATTCAGATGTAAATCCGGTTTGCATAGAAGGGGGCTACAATGCATTATCAAAGTACCCAGCATAAATAATTAGAGTGCAATCAAACAAGTAGATTTTGATTTCAATTGGAACTCCTTCTGGCAAAACCTTGTACAACGTGACTTTCCAAGGTGTCACACAATCAAGAGAAGCTGAATTGCGTAATTGGAATCTAGCTTTCCTGTACACAAATTTACCTGGAGCAAGAGGTCGTTTTGGTGTGGTCGATGGCGATGATTTGATTTGCTGCACTTGGTGTTGCTGTTGCTGTTGCAATTGATGGTGTTGTTGTTGTTGTTGCTGCTGCTGTTGTTGTTGATGATGATGATGCTGTTGTTGTTGTTGTTGTTGTTGTTGGGTGATGTGCACAGACGTATTTGGAGCAGACTGTGCAACAGACAGTACAACATTACCTTGCGGGCGAATTGAAGACAGTTGAGACACAGAAATCGCTCCCTGTACTTGTTGTATAGGTAGCGAGCTTGTATTTGAGCCAGCAGACAAAGCTGATTGCATAGCTTGTGTTGATATCTGCAAGGGTTGACCTGTCTGAGTAGCATAAGATAAATTCCCTTGACTTCCAATAACAATGGCTTGTTGACGAATTTGCTGTACACCATTGACTTGCTGTGTAATAGCCTGTGCTGTAGTGTTTGTATTATTTACATTAGATAGTACACCAATATTTTGATTTGTCAATTGACTATTTACAGATGTAGCTACACGATAAAGAGGTTGTTGTTGCTGTTGTGGTTGCTGTTGCGGAGTTGGCATGCCTGCCACCTGCAGAAGTTTCATTTGCTGAAAGTAAGAATAAGAAAAAACGATTGGAAATACAAATTGACCAAATTGCATCGGTAATCATAATTCTATTTCCATCTTGAATTAACAAAATTTGCGTCAGAATGAATAGTTCTTAAGTATGGCCACAAATGCAAAGCAGGCAGAATGTGTAAGATGAAAAGACATGAATTGTAGACGAATACCATCATCAATGTCTTTGCAGAATTTTAAGGAAAGTTCAGATACAAACTATTCCGTTTCGCGATCGTAGCCTTCGTAAGGGGTGACTATGACGTGGGTGGATACAGTGTTGTAAATACTGGTTACTAAAGTAACGCGTTACTTTTGGAGTAATTTTAGGGAGTAATTAGTTACTTTTTTGAGAAAAGTAATAAGTAATCTACTTGATTACTTTTTGAAGTAACGAGTATTATTTGAGAGAAAGTACTTGACGTTACTTTCCAAATTACTTTTCCGATTACAAAATATTTGCTTGGTTGTCTTGTGATAATTTTTGAAAGTGTTGCTGTCACTAAGTTCCGCTTTTTATTGTTCTGTCTGCGATGCAATCTCACATTACTTGTAGCTTTCACAAGAGCTTTCCAAACCAGGTAAATTGTGTGAAATATGACCAATAAACCCTATCCCATATCCTATTCTTCTCTGTTTTGACATTGTTCTGTTGATCAATAGACTCAATAGTTTGTCACATGCTATTTGAGTGAGTTTCAAATATTGAAAAGATGATGTAAAATTCATGGCTATATGAATAGATTGATCTGACAAAATTTAACCATTTTGATAAATCAAATGAAACCACTTATTTGGCAACTTTATTAAATAGTTTTCAACGTCAATTTATCTACTGCTGCAGTCGCCAGTATTGAATTAATATTAATAAATCAATCGTTCTCCGTCGTAAGAAAACAAGATGGCCGCCATGATTGTCAAAACGAGACATGTCATTATCGAAAGGGAGGCAATATGTTTTGTTTCACAAGTTAAAGTAATCATGAAGCAATTAGTAATTAATTAGTTTTTTTGGGAAAGTAATTAGTAATTGTAATCAATTACTTTTTCGGCTGAAGTAATTAGTAACGTAATTAGTTACAGTTCACGATTTTATAGTTTAGATTAATACAATGTAGCTGTCAATACCGTTTTTTGGCGTTGACAGTTCGTGCCATTATAATGTAGACTTTTAATTAAAATCTTAAAAAAGTTAAAAATTATGTAATTTTGTAGAGTTGTAAGAAAGTATGTCGCGGAGTAAAGCGTATGCTAGGTGTGGTCGTTGACCCATCTCATATTTTATTGTTAACAGTTGAAAAGTAAATATATTCGTTGAAAATATATACATCAAATCATAAATTACAGTCCATTTATTATCGCGGAAACATCTGATCCGCAGAACCGGAGACAAAGCAGTTTGTATTGTGAAAAGTTGTAAATTTGGTTGCAAGATCTAAGGATTGAGTTCTTTTTGGTGATCGGTGAGATCGTTGAATTTATTTTTATTTTTTGTAGTTATTAGCGCTGCTGATACCACTTCGTTAAAGTGACTACTACATAGTTTTTTCATTCTCTTCTTTTATATACAAGTCAAAGTCATGACAAACAGTAGTTTTTTGACAAAAGCATAAATACAGAAAGTCTGTAGAATTTTGTTGTTAGTGCTTTTTGCACCTTATTTTTTGTGACGGTTCTTTTAAACATTTGATATTTAAGGAATTGCTATTCGCTTTTTCATTTCTGTGTATTCTGTTGTTGGAAATAACAAATAACTACTTTTCAAAATCTATTTTTCAATCATGTCTGAGCAAGACAATAGCGAGTCTAGTAATTTGAGTCACGCATCGCGTGATGAAGTTATTGGCTCTTCTAATCTGGAAAATCCCTAAAGCCCTCATGTTAAAACCATCAAAACCCGCAGACGTGCACATCGAGGCCAATTGACAACTCTAGTGTCAAAAATAAATGACCTGATTAGGTCAGGTGGCAATACTAAAATGATAGAAAAAATACTAAGTCAAATAGAAGGACGACAAGACGTCATTGCTGATTTGACATATGAATTAGCAGAAGGTTAAGCGAGGATCAACTTGAAATTGAAGCAAAATATTTAGAAACGATAATGGCTGAAGTCTTGAATGTAACTGACGTAGCTCTAAAATATTGTAGCCAGCCTCCAGAAAAAGCTGTTGATCTTGTCATTGAAAATAACGAAACAGGATCAAAGTCAGAATCAGGATCAGATATCCGATCTCAAGATGATCGGAGAACAGTTCAAATGGTTAGAACAAAAAGCAGTAACAAGTCTGACAATAGCGCTGCTGGTAAAATTAAATCAGCAAATTTGTGCTCAGATGTAGATAGCCAAATGAGTCTCACAGAAAAGGTTGAGCGTTTTATTTTGCAAGATAAAGCGCAAAGCAAAAACGTAGACTGGATAACCAGTTTTGTAGAGCATGGAGTAAAACAAAAAACGAGCAGTATACAAAAATCTTCTCTAAAGGTGAAGCCCCCAGAATTCGATGGGAGCATACTAAACTGGGATTCATGGAGCGAGCTCTTCTTTTCCATTGTTCATTTATCAAACAAGTCCAGTGGTGAAAAGATGTCACTACTTTTACAATGCCTTTCTGATGATTGCAAAATTGTAATCAAGGGGTTAGGTTCGACAGAAGCCGATTATCAGGATGCCTTGATTCTATTAAGAGATAGATTTGGAAATAAGGAAGAGGTGAAACGTGCTCACTACCGTGCACTATTGAAACTAGGTAATGTCGCCAATGATAATCCAAAACAATTTACTCGTTTTGCCGATGAGGCAGTGAGCCATTTACGTGTTTTGTCGCGGCAACTGAACGAGGGGGAAAGTCTATCCGAGACAATTCTCTATGAGATGGAAAAGAAGTTACCAATGAATACAAGATTTGATTGGCGGGAACACCTAGGAAAAACTGATTCTTTGAACACTCTTGAAGAGTTTAGTGATTGGCTCAGGCATAGGGCTGCCAAATATCGCCGTTGGGACGATATATCTTTTTTAGAATGCAATAGTAATAATCAGAAAAAACAGTATGCACGGACAAACAATGTTCAAACTGAATCATTTGTTCAGAAATGTGTCCAGTGCAGTGACGATCATAAGCTACATGAATGTGATATTTTTAAAGGCAAATCTATAAAAGATAGATATGACTTTTGTAAAACAAAAAGTGTTTGTTTTAGTTGTCTCTATAAGACAAAACGCTCTCATGTTTCACGTGACTGCAAATACAAAAAACAGTGTGGTCAAGAAGGCTGTGAAAGATTTCACCATTCACTCCTTCATTATGAACCAGAAGTTGTTGCTGAAACTTCAACAAATACAATATCTGTAACGTCAAATTGCGTTTCAGAAAATAGAGGTGCTGTAGCGTTAGGCACCATCGAAGTTACTCTTTTTGGTATAAATGATGACCAAATAAAAGCTACAGTTCTGATTGATGAAGGGAGTGACTCCAGTCTGATTTCACAATCTCTAGTAAACAAGCTAGGCTTACCTTCCACACAGGATAAGATGCTAACAATAAATAGTGTGACTGGTGAGAAGAAAAAAATATTACTCCTCCAAAATTAGACTGAAAATTCTTACACCAGTCGGAACTTCACATGATCATTCTTTCTGTGCCTGGTCCATACCAAAAGTTTGTGAACCAGTCAAGCTTACAAAAGGGAAGGATATTAAATCAAACTGGAAACATTTACAGGATTTACCCCTAAAAAATACAGGTGGTAAAATCGATATTCTACTTGGGGTTGACCAAGCGCACTTACTAATCCCGCTTGATGTCAGAAAAGGTTCAGATAAAACTGACCCATATGCTATAAAAACGAGCTTGGGTTGGATTTACAGGAACAATGATCCCACAGGCCTGTAGCAATTCGATAAATTCCATTACAATAAACACCTTACAATCAGAAAATGATTCATTGCTAGATCTAGAGTTCAAGAGATTCTGGGATTCTGAGTCATTTGGTTCAGAATTCAATTCCCCTTTCGTCTATAGTGCACACGATAGCTTGGCACTTAGCAAAATCAGAGAAGGAACAACATTTTTAGACGTTGGTTATCAAGTAGCGTTGCCTTGGAGGCCTGGGGAGCCAGACCTCCGTAACAACAATGTTGTTGCGAAATCCCGTTTTTTAAATTTAGAAAAACAATTTTCTAGAGACCAATTTTATGCTAGTCAATATAAAGAGGCTATTGAAAAATACCTCAACGAAGGTTACGCACATGAAATAATTGATGTTCATGAAATAAATAATAACAAGGTGTGGTACTTGCCCCACCATGGTGTACACAAAAGGTCCGCAATGACAGGTAAACTACGAGTCGTTTTTGATTTCGCTGCCACTTTTAAAGGCAAGAGCCCCAATGATGCTCTAATAACAGGTCCACCTTTGAAGAACGATTTGTCTCAAGTTTTATTAAATTTTAGAGAATTTAATATTGCCTTCTGTTCAGATATACAAGCAATGTTTTCAAGAGTTCGTTTACGGCCAGAAGACGCCAAATATCACCGCTTTTTGTGGAGAAAGGATAGTTGTGATGATGTTAGTCATTTTCAGATGGACAGATTGCCGTTTGGTGATGCATCATCGCCCTGTGTTGCCATAGCAACCATACTGCGTACAGCTGAGGATTTCTCTAATATTGTTCAAAATGCTGATGAATGTCAAGCAGCTATTAAGCGCAGTCTTTATGTAGATGACTATTGCGATAGTGCTGTTAATGTTTCTACTGCAGTAAAAAGAGCAGATGGTGTAACGAAAATCTTAGCAAAAGGTGATTTTCATCTGAAAAAATGGACGTCGAATTCGGTCGAATTTTGTAAGAAATTAGGATTGCCAAACGGTGAAACTAATTTAGGGCAGGGAGATTTGTCAACCAAGGTGTTAGGCATATCCTGGAATACAAATTCCGATATTTTGTACTTCTGCCGAGCAATCGAAGAAAATATGTCTGCCACCTTGTCCCGCAGAATTTGTTTGAGTCAATTAACCAGTTTATTCGATCCTCTAGGTCTTTTGTCACCAATTACAGTTAGAGGTAAAATTTTAATGCAGCGTGTCACTGTGAGAGGCATTTCTTGGGATGATGATCTTCCCAACAATTTGTTAATCCAGTGGCGCGATTGGCAAGATGCGATTGAAAGTTTCAAAAAATGTGAGATACCTAGATGTTTGAACATTACCGAAAATGGTGAACAACCTGAGCTTCACATATTCTGTGATGCATCTGAGGAAGCATTTGCTGCTGTGAGCTATATCCGTTCAGTGAATGAATCTGGTAAAATATTCTGTAGAATTGCAATGGCGAAAACACGGGTTGCTCCAAGAAAAAGCATTTCCGTGGCAAAGCTTGAGGTACAGGCTGCTTTGCTTGGCGCAAGACTAGCAGCTCATGTAGAATCTGCTTTAACATCAAAACCAAAAAGACGTTTCTTTTGGACTGACAGCAGTTGTGTACGCAACTGGATTCGATGTAACTCTTCTATCTTCAAAGCATTTGTCGCCAACCGCATTGGTGAGATCCAAATGTTGACCTCCCCTTTTGAATGGAGGCATTTGCCAGGTAAAATCAATGTTGCGGATATTGCAACAAGGTCAAATATGACAGAAATACCAGAGTGGTGGTTTTCAGGTCCGGATTTTTTGTACACTAAATCGGATAATTGGCCAAACGACCTTAATTTTGAACAACCTGCCGACGAACAACGTGAAAAGCATATCAGTTGTAATATCAATAGTATTAATTGGAAATAAATAAAATTAGATGATAACAATATGTGCTTAAAAAATTTGAAGGAAAGTGAATTGTTGAATTTTATTAAAGAGTGTCAGAAAGAAGTTTTCTCTGACGAAATAATTAAAATGAAAAATAAGAAACGTTTAAAAAATAATTCTTCTTTGCTACCCTCAACTCCTTTCATTGACGAAAACGGAATTTTAAGAGTCGGTGGTAGATTGGATCAGATCAACCTACCATATGATGCTCAGCATCCTATTATAATTCCAAAAGGGCATTCGTTCTCAAAATTGTTGATAGAATACTATCATAATAAATGTAACCACGCAGGTGTTGATTACATTCTTGGTACAATGAGACAAGAATTTTGGGTGAATACGGGGAAGAGAGGCTATAAAACAGCATACAACTAATGGCAAGTTTTCCAAAAGAGAGACTAGCTATTGGGAAGCCAGCTTTCTGGAACATTTCTGTTGACTACTTTGGACCCTTGGAAATTCTTGAAGGTAGAAATAAAATCATTAAGCGATACGGAGCCTTGTTTACATGTATGACTACAAGAGCTGTCCATATAGAAATGGCGGTTTCTCTTTCTACCCCGGATTTCTTAAATGCATTCGAACGTTTTCGCAACACAAGAGGTATGCCTGAAACATTATATTCAGATAATGGAACCAATTTTATCGGCGCCGAGAAGGAGCTGAAACCGTTAGTGAGTAGATTAGTGACAGATGCGACTCTGGCATCCAGTTTAGAGAGTAAGGGAGTGTCATGGAAGTTTCAACCCCCTTCTGTCCCTCACTGGGGCGGGGTTCATGAATCATTGGTAAAAAGCGGCAAGAAGGCTCTATACAAAGTTTTGAAATCAAGAGGTCAGCAGTTGAGGCATTTGAGAGGAGATGAATTAAGAACAGTATTTGCAGAGGTTATGGGATTTCTAAATTCAAGACCGTTGACATATATAACATATATTGCAATGACCCTGCTGATCTTCAGCTATTGACCCCGAATCACTTTCTGATACAAAGAGCATCTTTAAATTCCCCATCAGGAGATTTCACTGATCCACATGTACGTAATAGTTACAAGTTAGTTCAGCATATCACCAATCAGATATGGAACATATGGCAAAAACAATATTTACCGGCACAACTGACACATTCAAAATGGAGACACAAAGAACGCACCTTGGCTGTTGGAGATGTAGTTCTGGTAGCTGACCCAAATCTTCCAAGAGGGAAATGGAGATGTGGTACCGTCAAAAGTGTGTTACTCGGAAAAGACGGACTGGTTAGAATGGGAATTGTTACCACCACAGAAGGAGAGGTTACACGTCCCATCTCACGATTGTGTATCTTGGAAAAGGTTGAAGATCGCCTCCTTACGAATACTACGTCGGACGATGAGGGGGAAGATGTTTAAACGATTTTATAGTTTAGATTAATACAATGTAGCTGTCAACACCGTTTTTGGCGTTGACAGTTCGTGCCATTATAATGTAGACTTTTAATTAAAATCTTAAAAAAGTTAAAAAATAAGTAAATTTGTAGAGTTGTAAGAAGGTATGTCGCGGAGTAAAGCGCATGCTAGGTGTGGTCGTTGACCCATCTCATATTTTATCGTTAACAGTTGAAAAGTAAATATATTCGTTGAAAATATATACATCAAATCATAAATTACAGTCCATTTATTATCGAGGAAACAGTTACTTTTGAGGAAAAGTAATTTGCAATGTAATTTATTACTTTTCAAAAGTAATTCTCACATCACTGGGTGGATATATAAATAATAAATTAAATAATAATATTTAATTGATTTGAATTAAATTAATAATAATAATAATAATAGATTATCAATTATATTAATATTAATTTATTGGTGATGGAAAATGCCACATCATCATCTTCAAACTATCGAGTAGACAGGACTGGAATGAATTACCTTTTCATATTCAGCCTTGGCTTTTGTAAACAACGCTTGTAGTTTTTCAAGTTCTCTTGCTTGTTCATCGTTGTGAGGACCAGGACCATACGCCTATCAAAGAAAAAATAATAAGGAGTCTGATATGTTTAGCATGCTTCAATATTATACAGCTACACTATTGAATATATATAGCAATGCGTTTCCCGTGTGCTTGGTGATCCGAAAATTATTGCGAATTTTACTTTATTCTATAATTATAATCTCAAAAACCTACTCCAACAATCCAACAAAACAGGGTGGTCAGAAGCAGAAACATAATTGTAGTCACTCTCATAATCCACAATCCAGTCCCGAAAACAGGACAGATTTCTGTCATTCAACACAATTTAAATTATATTTGATAAAGTATGTTTAAAATACAAATGATTATTATCTAGATGATAACTATCATCAGGATCTCATAATGAATTATTCCTATAGTTTGTGGAGCCACATGCTACAAATCACGATTTACAATAAATATAATAAAAGAATGGTACCAATGAACAGGAAGTATAATTTAAGGTAAATCACAACCGAATATGTTGAGCAAAACAATCTTAAAGTGTATATCCCGGATATTGGGAGATTGCTTCTTTAGATAGAGAAAAATTTTCTATCAGTACATGTTCTTCTTGTATTTTTACTTTGCGCAAGCATTTCCCCCTCAAAAATGCAATCAAAGTACGTTTTTGTGTCTCACTCTTTTTCCTCGAACAGGAACCCACTTATTTTCCACAAGAGAGTTTACACCAGAAAAAACACTAAACATTTTACTTATTTGTCTCTAAATAAAAAACCGCTAAACCAAATGCCAATTTGCTTTCGGAATAAAGTTTTCAACGTTCAGCTGAAGATTTAGAGCTATATTTGATCAATATTCAAGATACAGGTAAAGAGATATAAGCCTCTAAAGTCAAAAGTTTTTAGTTTTGGATTTTTCTCACTCAAGTGCTCACGCGATTAGCACCTCTTTAAGACTTCGTCTAAGCAGGTTATCGCTGCTGGTTATTGAAGGTGTGTGATTATTTTTAATGCGCATCAACTATGCCGACTATGCTTAGACGAAGCCGCAAAGAGGTGTTAATCGTGTGACTACTTGAGGGAGAAAAATCCAAAACTAAAAACTTTTGACTTTAGAGGCTTATATCTTTTTACCTGGATCTACAATAATGGTTTTATGAAACAAAATTAAGGTAGCCAATTGTAAGGTCAAGAATGTTGGAAATTTTCGGTTGGAAACTCCTCGATCCCCAAAAAATTATTTTACAGTCTACAGTTTATGACAAACAAGCAGGCTAAGATACCAAACTTCATTGTAAAAAACCCGTCTGTTGAATGATAGGCGCCTTTTTTACAGAATATAAGAAAATAATTATATACCCTTTGGTAGAATTGACACAAAGATGAGGCGAAAGCATTTTTTCATCTTTGTGTCAATTCTATATTATGCTCTGTCTTAACAAACATTGAGCACTCTCACATACATGTATTCGCCTCATATTATATTATATTATATACACTTTGGTAGAAATAATGGTGTCGCACTGCGATGCAATGCTCTAGGCTTCTGTGTGCAGAAAATAATCCAACTGGACAAACATTTGTACTATTCTGCACCATTGAATATAAGCAATGAGGACAACAACAACCAATGTCTAAAATAAGAACAACAACAACCAGTGCGTGAATGAGGCAACACTGCGACAACTACATGCATTGACCAACAAACCTCAAGCGAAACGCAAGATCATGAGATTCAAAAAGACAAAAAGTATAACAAATGGTATTACAGAAAAGATAAAGTTTGAATATTCATATTAAAAAATAGATTTGCTTGAACTTAATACAAACTACATCACAATGCTAAGAATTGCAGGAACATCAATGCAACACAGACTGTATCTTTGAAAAGCACCCAGGAAAAACTATCTTGTCAGATTTGAGTCAAAAATTTTCTTAATACAAATTTTGACCAAGTAGAAATTAACTGTATTGTTAGAAATTGTAGAGAAAGAGAGAAGAGTGAAGGCAGATAAGGGCAATTCCATCGTGACCCACTTACAAGTCAGAGAGTTTGTTCTTTCATGGCTTCGAAATTCTGTAAGGAATCATAACTTTTCTAAACAACGACGATAACTTTCGTTTTCCTTCCACCCCAAAAGCAACAAATATTGTGCAATCTCATCGGCTGATTTCAACAACAGCGATGTTAAAATTTAACGTGGTGTTAAGGTGTCCAATACAATTGCAAGCGGTCATACGGTATCTTTGATTCTATTTTCACTGCGGTATTTTGTTTGAACTGCCCATTCTTGCGTTCGGAAAAAACTGGACGTAGCAAACTCTCTTGTAAGTGGGTCACCCAGATTAAATGAATGACTTTGACAAGGAAGAAATTTCCCGCCAAATATGCTAATTAGCCGTAATCTACTTTGCATATGAAAGGATTCTTCGCTGAAGTGTCACGTTGAAGTGTAAACAAAACTTTTATGACTTTCTCGTGAACCACTTAAGCCTGGTTCCCATATAGCAAATTTGCCGGCGACACTGCCTGGGATCATGCCGGCGGTAGGGCCGGCGACGAATCGTAAGTAAATTATCACCTTTCTGGCTATTGTTCTATCGGAAGCTGCGACTGTCTCAAAAGTTGAACTGGTTCAACTTTTGCGGTTGCTGTAAGCCAGCATATCAAACACCCCGACATCCGCCGTAAGCATTTAATGGATGCTATTGTTAAACAATACATCACATGGTCAACAGTATCCAATGAAATCAGTTGACAAAAAACGTGGGTTTGTTTCCCGCCAATATTAAATTAAAATGATATAATATTATAATGATATTATTAATCTGTATATTAAATTACGATAAAACACACTAAATTATGCTGAAATACTGAATGTACTGTATTATGATTAATTAATGATTAATAAAGTGTATAGAACTAAAATATAGTAGAACGTGATAAAATACGTTGCATGCTACTATATAATTTGTAAAGAAGGGAGAGACAATTGATCAGGGCAACTTCATCTATTCAGGTTGTCGCCGGCGCGACTGTAGTAGCCTGCGTTCAGCGCCGGCATGCCACCGGTAGCCTGCTGTTCATCGCTGGCTCTACCGCCGGCCCTACCACCGTCACGATCGCAGACAGTGTCGCCGGAAAATTTGCTATATGGGAACCAGGCTTTACGAGCAGTCGAAGATCATGAAACATTTCTGATGTTTGGGGATAAAAGACACTCATTCTGTTAATTCTAAATGTTACTACATATCATTTAGTAGAAGTTAAACACCAGGCCTTTTGGGGTCCGCAGTACGGCCCACACAGTTTTTCTAGTTTGCTGTTGCATTGCTTGGAGGCGTGGCGTTAGATACCGCAAGGAATGCATGCACGGGAATTGCCTCGTACGAAAGCTGGCATTGTATGGCCAATCTCTTGTCCATGGCATAGGGTAAGTCTTGTGACATAGTAGGACGTAATCATTCTTGCATGTGCTAGCCTGCTAGTAAGTAAGACACGAACGAACGATAATCAATTGAAATTATTATTTAGTTATGCCTCGACTTTCACGTAATAGTCGCGATGCTAATGCTTCTGCACCTTATGTTATTCCTGCGGCTTCTACGCTGCAGTCTCCTGTTCAATCACCGTCTTTTACAACTTTCTTTGGAGATGCTCAACAACGGCAGAATTTTGTGAATGATGTGGCACAGGCGGTCGTGGCAGCATCAAGACCTTCAACATCAACGTCGGTATGCGCTTCTTCAGCTGGTACCGTAACTACAGTGAACGTCAACATGGATCAAGGTATGTCAGAACCTATATCTTTGCCACCATTTGTAAATACTTTCTCCTCTCCGCTTCCCAATGGTGATGCCGTTGCAGCTGCCTCTGCCTTTTTATCGGGTACTTCGGTCATCAATCAACAGGAGAATACGTCCACCACCAGCAGTCCATTGCCAACATCGTCGCTAGTGTTTGCACCGTGTATCATCGGACCTGGGTACGCCCCTATTCCTTCAAAATTGGTAGGTCAAATTGTCAGTGGTCGTTTCGTAGACCTGGCAGAACTGTTGTCTCCCTCAGTGGTGGATGTCGAAGCTGAACCTCAGTTGATCATGGATGGTCTAGCGGTTTTGATTGCCAAGCCCAAATCAAACCGTCGTAAGATCGACGACATCGTAGGATGGATAGAGGCGTTCACGATTTATACGTCTATTATGACTACTCACTGCCCTGAACGCTGGAAAGACTTGTCGTCGTACAAACTGGTTATTATTAAACTCTTTCGATAATTCAGTGGCTGGGCATGGTTGTCGTATGACACAGCCTTTCGACAACATGCCTACGCTAGTCGGTTATTTGATTGGTCACTGATCAACAACCAACTTTACACTTACCATACGGCTGGAGCAGCTGTCCGTCCTCGACTGGATCGGAACCAACAGGAAAAAATCAGTAGAGAGGCACGAGGTACCCCCAATGGCCCACGAGTTTGTCCCTCATGGAACGAAGGAAGATGTTCCTTGCGTTATGCAATTTGCCGATGGAGCCACATTTGTTCTACCTGCTCAGAAGGGCATCGCAGTATGGACTGTCCTCGAGAGTCAAAGCAGTTCATCGCCCCAGCTACGATACCTCCAGTCAAGGCCTCTGACGGCAGGCAGTGGCAACGGCGTTAACTCGTTGACATGTTACTTTGATATTTTGTGTTTTATAGTAATTCTGCTATTGGACGTGATGATTCAGCAAACCATCAATTGTTAGCTAAATTTATAATCACTGTGTTCACAGTCCTATTCTGTAATTATTGTGTAGCTCACTTTGTTTTTCTTGTCATTATTACCATTGTTTTTTTTTTCTTTACTGTTGGAATATTTTACTTGCAATCGATACAGTTCAGTTTTTATTTTTAATTTAATTAAATTTTTAATTTTCGTCTGTTTGTTTGAACTTTGATTCGTAAGTTGCTTTTATCATTAACGTTAAGAGCCCTTCGAAAAGCCACCACTTTCGTCTGTCCAATTCAGGATCTTGCTGTTTATAGTAAAAGGCCAGTCAATAGGAAATTCTTTTTTATTTATTTCCAGTTCCTCCTATACAAAAATATATAGAGGTGGTCTGTCAGCACAGTTTCGCAGCTATACGCTCTGTTATTTAACAAGACTCAAGTTGACTGGTTCTAGAGCGTATTAGATGTACTGAGGCTTTCTTGATATTTATATCGACGACATGCGATCGAGTTTAGGCATTAATACATTTCCGTACGATGGTCTCTTTTATAAGGCAATGTAATCCCAGTTCGTCCGACAAGGTAGACCAAACGAAGGTTACGTTTGAGCAAGTCGTCTATTTTCGTCCAACAAGGCACAACGTCACGGACAAATTAAATGTTACTAGAATACCTGACTTTCATCTTCACCACGAAGACAAATAACTCGGTAGATGTGTGAGTAAAAATTTAAGGCAATCCAACGAATTGCATGGTCGAGAGGCTTATTTGATAATCAATAATTGCGATAACTCGAGCGATATTAGTAGATTTGATAACGCGAACTAAGAATTTTTCAGCAATAGTTGTAGCTCCATCTGATTGGTTCCTCAAAGCTTTTCAAGATTCCGATTGGTTGAGACAACTCTCCTTTGTTTCTGTAGTGTTGATGCATCGAGATTGTGTGAAAAATTTAACAAATACAGGTACCGCCGATACAGGTTTTTGTCTGTCAAGAAAACCGGATTGGTACCGAAAACCGTCACCGGTTTCATATCGGATTCCGTGTCGGTTTTCGTGTGATTTTTTTTTTTTTAATTCCTTTGTCAAATGTTCATCTCATGGTTCTTATCATTATTATAGTTAGTAATTTACTTTAATTTTTATTTATTTTTTTTTCATTATTACTTTTATTTTATGATTATCTTCTAAGTTTTATTTATTTTTAATTTATTTTTAATTTATTTTTAATTTATTTATTTATTTATTTATTTATTTTTTTTATTTATTGTTTATTTATTGTTTATTTATTTATTTTTTTATTTTTTTTTACTTTTTTTTCCAAGTTTGCCTATTACCTTCAATGGCACAGACGACATTAGAAGGACTGCTATTAACCTTTCATGACTTTATTTATTTTTTCTAGCCTGCTGCATTTTGCCGCCGATTTCCTCAATAACTCCTCTGAAAGCGGATCGCTTTGCCTATTATTTGGCCTATCATCCTAATCCTCATTTTACTAATTATGTTGTGAATGGTATCCAAGCAGGCTTCAAACTTGGTTTCAATCATTGGCAGAGTCTGAAACCAGCCAAAAAGAACAATC
Organism: Haliclystus octoradiatus; assembly: GCA_916610825.1. Lineage (NCBI taxonomy): Eukaryota > Metazoa > Cnidaria > Staurozoa > Stauromedusae > Haliclystidae > Haliclystus > Haliclystus octoradiatus. The sequence continues at coordinate 11,549,378 of OU744451.1, forward strand.
AGTCAGCCCATAAGTATTCTTCAGTAATTGACGCTTACTTGAGTAACGAAGTACAATTAGGAAGAGTGGCTGGTCCTTTTCGCAATCCACTGGTTGAAGGAATTCAAATCAGTAGCTTCGGTGTTATACCTAAGAAGAACCAACCCGGAAAATGGCGTCTTATTGTGGATTTATCAGCACCTACAGGTTTAAGTGTAAATGATGGCATCAACAAGCTGGATTTCAATTTTAATTATGTCCAGCTAGATCAAATCATATCAATGGTGAAAGATCTCGGTGTTGGGGCCTTGATGGCTAAGTTCGATGTTGAATCGGCTTACAGGAACATTCCGGTTCATCCAGACGATCGGTTTTTGTTAGGTATGAAATGGCGAAACAACTACTTCATGGACTTGACTCTTCCATTTGGGCTGAGATCTGCACCATTCATATTTAATTCGGTTGCCGAAGCAGTTGAATGGATTCTTTCCTACCACTTTCATGTGTCAAATATTGTACATTACCTGGACGACTTTGTCATGGCAGGACCAGCCAAATCAGATATATGTCTTCGCCAATGGTCTCTAGCCCAAGAAGTTTGCAAGGAATTGGGCTTACCACTGAACCCTAAAAAATGTGAAGGTCCGTCCACGTCTATGCTGGTTTTGGGAATTGAATTGGACTCAGCAACTCAGACCGCTCGTCTCCCAGCAGACAAACTGGCCAACCTTCACTCCTTGATTCAATCTTGGGTTCTTAAGCAAGGATGCAATCGTAACCAATTGGAGTCTTTAATAGGTCATCTACACCACGCCGCTAAGGTAGTGTGGCCAGGCCGCACATTTATTCGTCGGATGCTAGATTTACTCAGCTGTTTTCGATCAAGACGCCATCCAATTCGACTGAATCAGGAGTTTCGACAGGATCTGTTCTGGTGGCGTGACTTTCTTCATCAATGGAATGGAGTCAGTTTCTGGTTATTTCCAGGAATGCCTACTGACTCTAAGTTTGAAATGTTTTCTGATGCTTCAGGTCAGGCTGGGTATGGGGCCTACTACCAAGGAAACTGGTTTAATGGTCACTGGACTCCTTATCAAGCAAAGCAATCAATCGCTTCTAAAGAACTTTTCCCCATTGTAGTGGCAGCACACACATGGGGTTCAGACTGGAAACGCAGCCAAGTCCTGTTTCGTTGCGATAATATAGCAGTGGTTAATATTCTTAATTGCAGGACGTCCAAGGTTCCAATAATTATGCGTCTTGTAAGAAACTTATTGTTTGTTGCAGCCAAATTGAACTTTTCTTTCTCTTCACAGCACATTGCTGGAGTCAACAACGGGATTGCTGATGCCTTGTCTCGTTTTCATTGGCAGGCATTTTACAACAGGGCACCCACAGCCAAGAACCATCCAATGCAGCTCGACAACCAATTATTGATGAAGTTGGCTTGAATCATCTGGAAAGAAAGTATCAACTTTTCATGGCAAACAGTTTGGCCCCTTCAACTAGACGCACCTACGCCTCAGCCCAACATCGGTTCATAGCATTCTCAGCGCACCTGGGTCATGCGACTCCATGCCAGCCAATGAATCAATGCTATGTTCGTTCGTGACACATCTTACAGACTCACTAAAGCTCCCTTCAATCAAGGTATATTTATCGGCTGTCAGAGCGCTTCATATTGAGCAAGGTTTTGCAGACCCACTACTACATTGTCCTCGCCTACATAGACTATGTCAAGGAATCAAACGATCTCAGATCAACAAAACAAATCCTCGGGTACCAATAACGGACTCAATTATGAAAATTATTCATCAGTCATTAAATCTGCTCCAGGACGACCACATTATGTTTTGGGCGGCCTGTACGTTGGCCTATTTTGGATTTCTTCGGTCGGCAGAATACACAGTAACAAATTTGCTAAGTTTTGACCCTGCAATTCATTTACAGCCTGCTGATCTATCATTTGATTCACAGTCAACACCAACTTGCATGCGGATTCGGATCAAGGCATCAAAGACGGATCAGTTTAGACAAGGTTGCTACATTCATATCGGCCTTGGCTCATCCAGTATCTGTGCTATTTCAGCAATGTCAGCTTACCTTCACAAGCGAGGTGATAAATCTGGACCTCTTTTCCTTCTTTCATCTGGTCATCCCTTGTCTCGTAACTACCTGTCCAACTGGCTGCGCTCCATATTAGTGGATAATCAAATTCCTGGATATTTCTCAACCCATAGCTTTCGAATTGGGGCTGCAACAGTGGCGGCTCGTAATGGGATTCCAGATCATGCCATCAAGGCAATGGGCCGCTGGCGTAGCCAAGCTTACCAGCTGTATACAAGGACGTCTCCAGCATCGCTGTCAAGCTTCTCCCAAGTCCTATCATAGATTGGGTTCTTAAGAAATTGCTGCTGTTAGGTGCTTGGACATGATGGGGTGGGAGTTACAGACGAGGAACCTGTACCTCCTCTCCAAGCACACTGGAGACAATGTTGGGGGAAACAGGTTAGCACGAGCTTAGCTGCCTAACGAACGAATGAGTAACTCCCACCAACCAAGCACCAATCCCAAAACCCCACCAAAGGGTGAGGAGTTTAAATGTTACTACATATCATTTAGTAGAAGTTAAACACCAGGCCTTTTGGGGTCCGCAGTACGGCCCACACAGTTTTTCTAGTTTGCTGTTGCATTGCTTGGAGGCGTGGCGTTAGATACCGCAAGGAATGCATGCACGGGAATTGCCTCGTACGAAAGCTGGCATTGTATGGCCAATCTCTTGTCCATGGCATAGGGTAAGTCTTGTGACATAGTAGGGCGTAATCATTCTTGCATGTGCTAGCCTGCTAGTAAGTAAGACACGAACGAACGATAATCAATTGAAATTATTATTTAGTTATGCCTCGACTTTCACGTAATAGTCGCGATGCTAATGCTTCCCAGCCCACCCTCACCATAAGTCAATAGGTCATGTTTGTCAAGTTTACTTTAAGTAGCTACAGATTAACTTTTATTTCAACAGGGTAGTTGTAATTTTTCCACTGATTATCAGTGTGACGGTGCTTGGTTCGAGTGGGGGAAACAGGTTAGCACGAGCTTAGCTGCCTAACGAACGAATGAGTAACTCCCACCAACCAAGCACCAATCCCAAAACCCCACCAAAGGGTGAGGAGTTTAATTATTGGATAGTGTAAAACAAGGACTATGACATTGATTTATATAACTTTTGTATTCAGATAATGCGAGGAGAGCGCAAATTTTCGAATTTTGATTATTTTGTTTTCGTAGAGTTTTAGAGCGGCCATTACGACGCATGATAAAAAACATTGATTCTCTCAACATTAATAATATAATTTCTTAATGAAAAATATATATTAGTAACCTAGAAGCATTATATTTGATATTAGTTGTCATGTTTTTGCTCAAATCATTGGTTTAATTTTGACGCTTTGGTTTCACCTTACATGGAATTGCCCATAAACATTTAGATTGAAATGACCGAAACAAATACTGTATATACTCTGCTGCATAGAATAGCCACCAATTTAAGTAACACTGCTTGAAATTGGTAATTCACCAAGTGTGTTTACGTGATCCATATCTCAAGCATAGCTTAATGCAAGCTCTAAATCTGGCCCAAACAAACCCTTACCATTTCTGCTATGTACAGTTAATGACAATTAAAACATCGTTGTTGAGTTGATGAAAGTTTTTCTACTGAACATACCAATAGGGACAGGATCATCTGGAGTCATCTGGTGTAGTGATGCGCCAATGGCATGAGCTGAGGCATCTGTGACCAACTGATAGCTTGTGCATTTAGGATCAGGCTGAAGTGACGTGATGATCAAGAAAAGTTAGTTCTGATTTCATAAATTCACATTTACAAGGTTGTAGACGAAGACCAAATTGTTGTAATATTTGAAATATTTGCTGGAGGTGTCGGTGATGTTCTTCTTCTGACTTTGAGAAAACTAGGAGATTGTCAATGTAGGCTAAGGCAAAATCTAGGTCTTGGAGAACAGAGTAGATGAAGCGTTGAAATGTTTGTGCGGCGTTACGAAGACCAAAAGGCATACAAGTATACTCAAATAAGCCAAATGGTGTGATGATTGCGGTCTTTAAATGTCTTCTTTTGAAACAGGTATTTGATGGTAGGCTTTGGCTAGGTTGAGCTTGGTGAAAATTGATGAACCATGAAGAGAACGAGTGAAACATTGAATGTGAGGTAGAGGGTAAGAGTCACGCTTTGTAAGACGGTTGAGGGCACGATAATCATCACATGGATGCCATTCTGAGGTGGGTTGATCATCTTCGTTTTTCAGGACCATGTGGAAGGGCCCAGGAACTTGATGAGGGACGTATGACACCAGTTGACAATCACTTTTGAAATTCTTCTTGAGTATATTTCAGCTTTGCAGGATGCAGTTGTCGAGCTTTGGCATGAGGTAGCTGATTATTTCCAGTATCGATGACATGAACAGTGCTGTGAGGTACAGATGATGACGTTGATGAGGGACCAGTGACAGCCAATGGGACACCAAAGACATCTTTGTAGTCTTGTGCCATGGACTGTATGGAGGCAGGTGTAGATTCAGGCAAATGAGGTTGTAGGACCGGACAGGAGATGAGTCACGTGATGTGCATGGGGTTCGACCATTGTTTGTCATCACAGTTGGTTGGTGTTCATTGGAATGTGGGAAGTGACACCATGATTTGCAGTATTTTGTGTCTCGGCCATAAAATAGATGTGATCGGTAAATTCTTGGTTGTTGTTTTGAATGGAATGCTCGTATACCATATGGAAGTTCTTGCGATGATAGAGATATTCGACTTTGCTGAGTGGGTTGACTAGAAGATTGTGGTGGTGGATAACGGACAGTGTTGATTGCATTTTGGTTATGAAGACTTAACATTGTATCTGCGATTTCAGTGAGTTGTTTTGAAGTTTGGCTGCTGAAACAGCTCAATGGCAAACGAAGTTGATCTGGCAAACTTCTCAATAATTGTGTTTTTAGTAATCCATTGTCTGCCGTTTGACACTGCTCCATCTTCGATGATAGCTTTTGTAAAAAGATAGACGGCTTATCTCCACCAAGATCGCATGTCCCCAAGATTTCGTTAATTTTCTGTTGTTTAGATTTTTGTACCAGTTGTAATACGCTTGTCTTGAGTGTGGCATAATCAGACGCCATTTCATTGGTCAAAGCCAAAGCAGTGATATCTTCTGGCAGATGAGACACCAAGTAGTGAAATTTGGTATCTGTTCTGATGATTCCAGCAAGGGTGAATTGGCTTTCCAGTTGACGAAACCAAGCAGCAGAATTGTTACGACAAAACGGTGAAACTTTGACTGAGATGCGTCCTACTTATGTGTTTTGTTGTTCAACGGCATTGGCATTATCAACTTGTTGTAGTTGTTCTTGATTCTCAGGCATGATAAATGAAAGTATATGTAGAATGTTGGATGTAATGATAAAAAAATAGCAAGAGAATCTCCAGAAAAATCGACGGACCAATTGATGAGAACTGTAGAATTATGCTGGAGAAACAATAATAACAACGTATGTTGAATTGATTTATATATTTCTTCTTATGAATAATAACATTAATTCCAAATTGATATGTTGATAGTAAGTTAGTTAAAGATAATCAGATAATTTATATTCTACATTTGCTGTATTTATAGTGTTTTAAAAGAAAACTAGAAACTTCCAGATCATGCGTTGTCATTATAGATCATATATTGTCATTATATGAGTCATGTAGGTTATCCTATGTTCTAGAATGTCAAGAGGGTTCTGAAAGGTTTCTACATACTATAGGCCTACTAATTAAACTGGGAGAACAATGGCAGCCCATGGTGAATTAACCATCTACTTGTGTGTATTTGAACAGCATTTTAATTTGCATGTATCATATTTTGATTTAGTGAATTTATAATGAATGGAACATTAATCTCAGCCATACCATAGTTTCCAATGCTGGTTGAATGTGAAGAATTAATTAAGTTAGAATAGCAGCATAGCTCATCAAACATAGTGTTCACAATACATCAACAACATAACTATCACCAGGTCCAAGTCTATTTTATGACATACTACCAAGGCACATGTTACAGTATCATGTAGCCTATGCAGTTGGCATGCTTGCTGCTTAAATGATCTAGCAATATGGGGCTACGCAATCGGCCTATGCCGCCTATCTAGGTGATGGTGGTGGTGGATTAGGCTCTTACAGCTCCCACTTACCTGGATTGTTCTCTGGAGATTATGAAGCATATCAATGATAGATCTCTTTTGCTGAGAAACAACACCCTGTGCATTAGCAGCCTGTTGTTGTTGTGTATTACTTTGTAGGTTACTCATTGTTATTACGATTCACGAAAGGTCTACAAACGGCCGAACTGACACAATAAACACAGACCAGCACTGACCCCTTTCAAAAATATATATGATGATGGATCATTCGATTTACTACAATAAAATATATCAATTAATCAAGCAACTCTATCTCTTTCAACTTTACATAACAATCAACGTCGACCTTTGGCAATTCTGTTCATATTCTGCTCTGTCCAGTGGTTCAGTCTGTGTTTGTAATGCAATGGCGGCGTCGCAAATTTTTTTTCCGTAACCCATGGGAAGCAATTTGCCTCATTTCCAGGTGTTGGTGGTCTCGCTCTCGCTGTTAACAAAGCGCGCGTATGTTCGCTTTCTTTTGCATCTTTGAAAATTTCAACAACACGAATGTAGATCATTTTCAAGCAACATTATCAATGACAATTTCATAGTTCATTTTCAAACAACTTATCGTTATTTAACTACTTAACAACTCCTGATCAAGAAATCAGCCAGATAACGAAAAAAGGTGAGTCCAAATTCGATTTAGATTAGAATGTTGATAGGTTTCGAATGCTTTCATAGGCTACTTCAAACGTGTGTCTCTGTTTCATCTGTCGTTTTGGCCTGCTTCTCATTCTCAATTTAGACAATTTTAGACATCTGTTCAACTCAGACTTTTCTGACAAATGATAATTTTCATAGCTTTATAACTGGGCATAGAGTATTGGTGTAGCAGGCCTTTTAATTAGGTTTGAATTTGAAAGGTTATCCCGTTTCTTATTTACTTATTTTTGAATTTAATTCGTATAGTTTTAATATAAATTTGGCAGTAATTTCATAATATTATTTTCACTAATGACTGAAATGTCGATAGCATAGTTATAATTTTGGCTAATGATTAAATATTGATCAAATTGTTATGTTGATTTCTAGATGGACATTGAAAAACTAGCCACTGAATCTCTCAGAGCAGTCATCGCCAACAACTTTCCTGGCTTGAAAGATACTGACGAACTTAACAGCCAATTGTTTGATTTACTACCATTAGACCCCACCAATGTTAAGGTGTGTTCTATTGAGGGGACACCAGACAAATTCAAAGCCAATTTCACCTGCACTTTACAATCAGATGATGTTAATGCCTTTGTGTCTGCCTATAGTGCTCACAATAATGAAACCATTAGAGTGTCCAACAGTAAAATCCTTACAGCAAAGAGCCAATACCAAATATATAAAACGTTTAGATGTCACCACAAAACCAGACACAAGAATACGTTAGATGCAGACCGATTGATGAAAGAAAACCCTTCAAAGCGATTCAAGAACACAAACTGTCCCTTCAACTTGACGGTAAAAAAATCTAAAGATGCCACATCTTTTCCCTTTCAAATGCATCTAGAATGGAACCATAACCATCCAGTTAATTCCCTACAAGCCTGGAACTTCAAGGATATTGGCCCAACTGTGAGAGAAAATATTTCTGCGTTATTTGAAAATGGCTTATCCCCTGCTTTGGCATATAATGAGTTTACCACGGAAACAGAAGCTAACTGCTTGGGTGACAACTTGAAATTTCATTTGTTGAAAGGAGATCGCAGCAAATTCCCAAGAAAGTCAGACTTCTACAACATGTACACTGAATTTTGCAAAAGCCACTTTGGTGGTAAGAATGGAGAATCTTTATTTGCTGCATTAGATGATAGAATCGAGGTGCTTAGAGAAATGATACCAGAATTGTCAATCGAAAAGCAAGATATTGACACTCATGAAGGAGTTCCATTCATGTTGGGTTTTGTAACTCCTGTAATGAAAAGAGTCCACTCTATGGTATGTTGCTAGTCTAGTTCATATGACTAACAAATTAATTAATAAAGATGTAGGATTTAGTTATGATATTGTTTATGGTAACACGTCTTCATGGTCTCAGTTGCATATCTGTGTGAAGTGTTGTTTTTAGGATGTGTTGAATGTGTTGAATGTAAGATCTCATGTGGTATTTTGGGTATTTGCGTGCATGTTGTTTACATGATTCTATTGTTTGAGTGCATGTGATGCCATGTGATAATTAGTAATGTGTTGTGATTGGTGCTTCGTATTGTCATGTGATTAGTAACTGTTATATGTATTTTGCATGCCTTTTGTTTTCTGTTTCCTCCATGCCGACCCTGTAAGAATCTTACAGAAGACACAAGCTTTGACCTATTACAAATTTACTTTATTAGCACTACATAATCATAATAGTGTAAAACTTCTGAACATTGCAGTGCTTACTGCTCTGAGCAAATTAACAGTGATATTGTTGTGCTATGCACTGGGATCTCATATAACAAAATTTAATGAGACTATGTATATAAAGTATAACGTAATGTAGTGATTGTAACAATAATGAACTAACAAAGTGTCCAGACATATTTATATTTAGTCAAAACCAACTAGGGTAGGCCTACTATTTGATGTATGAATTTTGATTAGTTGCTCGGACACCGTTCACTATTTTCTCATAGTGAACGCTGACAAGTTCCCTCACAAATTTTAAAAAGTAAGCAAGCGATTCGCAAATGTTTTTGAATGAATTTAATATGGAAGTCTTTAAAATTCCATACATGAGAAATCAAAACTAGAAACAAAGTATGAGATAAAGTTGTTTAACGGGAGGCAGTGTCAGACAAAAGTTTCAGCCTTCTCCCTTCTGGAATCCTAGACACATTTCAATCTGCCCCAATTGTCGATTCTTACACAAGCCGTCACAAATACGGATTGTTAAATATCACAAACGCTAAATGTTATTAAATATGGTTTATTCAGATCATTTGAATAAATGAAAGATAAAGTATGCTAGTCACGGATCTGAGTAGTGACTATCTTAGTTATAATTATAATGTGTTGCGTTATCTCAGTGATTTCTATTCTCAGGTAAAACAATCAGCAGAGATGATGTTCATCGATTCTTCATCTAACATGGAAGAATTGAATTTGAGACTATTTTTACTATGCACACATTCTGTAGCTGGAGCTCTGCCATTGGGAATTTTAATTGTCAGTGATGAGAAAACTGAAACTCTTGTTGCAGGCCTTGAACTGATGAAAAGGTTAATGGGTGATAATGCATTTCATCATAGTGACAGCCCTGCAGTAATCATTACTGATAACTGCGATGAACTGAGAGATGCTCTTAGAATTGTCTGGCCTGCAAGCAAGTTAATTCTTTGCGTCTTTCATTTGCTACAGCAAGTATGGAGGTGGCTGCACGAAAAGAAGAATGGAGTAGCCATGGAGCATAGGAGAGAAATGCTGCAACAGGTGAAAGACGTTCTTTATGCTAATGACGGGGGCACAATGGAACAAAAAGAGACAATGCTGATTTCTCATAAATTTCTTCAAACATACAGAAAATGGGCAGTTTATATTAAAAATGTATTGAAAATAAAGGAGGAGTGGGCAATATCGTTTAGAAAAGACATGATTACAAGAGGTAACAACACAAATAATTATGTTGAATCTCAATTTCTAGTCATTAAAGATGAAATTTTACACCGTACCAAGGAGTACAATGTTGTAGGTTTACTAGACAAATTGACTATTGACCTAGAACGTCATTATAAGACAAAATTGCTTTCAGTAGCAGATGGTTCGTTTGATGGAGTTTTCAGCCCTCGCTTCAAAGGAATAATGAAGAACATCCCTGATGCTACAGACCTTGGCAAACTAGCAAATCAGGTAGTACACACACACCAAAATACTTTCCTTGTACCAAGTTTCATAGATACTTCCAGGCATTATCAAGTTGACATGAAGCTAGGTCATTGCGAGTGTCCTGTGGGAAACAACGGTTCTCCTTGCAAGCACCAGTATTTGATCTGGGTGAGCAACAAATCAGAGTTTTGCAGTAACTTTTTACCAATATTCAGTGCAACGGAAAGACAAAGATTTGCACAACTCGCTATTGGGCATATGGCACCACTTGAAATGTATGCTGGCCTCAGACCAACCCAAACGTCAGAAATGTGTCATATTTATCCAAATGTCCCTCTCGAAAGCACTCCCCCTTTATTCGAATTTGATGATGATCCAAATACGGCATTGTCCGATACCGATACTGCCAATGAATTGAGTGTTGAGGGTAGCTCTTTACAGTGTGATGCGGATTCAGTTACTACTTCTGCCTTATCGACATTGGATGAAATACACTCTATTCTTCGTGAACATGTACACAGTGGCCAGGATTATTTGAAGGCTTTGACGAAGTTCAAGAATAGAATAACTGGCATGGCAGCATCAAGATTGACAAGTGAATTACATAATTTTGGTAAAGATGCTAGCACAAGGAGGTCAATAAAGGGATCATTGAAAAGAATCTCTACTCAAGGTAAAATCACAGTACAACCTGGGGCTGTGCAACGTCGCAGAGTCAGTAATGGTTCTCGTCAGAAGCAGAATAAAGGTAACAGTGGGAACAAAGAAATTAAAAGCAAGTCTCTCTCAAAACGCAAACGAAAACACTGTTTTGTGGAGAATGTAGCAAACAATGAACCAGTGGCAAAAAAGGCTGGCAGATCAATGTTTTCAAAAACATTAAAATAGTAAATTAAAATAGAATATTATTAATTTTTATTAAACATTAAATATTACTGATATTTTTTTTTAGTCTCACACAATTTTCTTTATAACAACATTTTATATCATTTATAACATTTTTATATTGTTATATTTATGTAATTTTATGTATTATATTTTCATTTTAAATGTCTACGTGAATGTCTCTTTAGACTTTGCATAGTAGCAAAACATTTACCACATTCATTACATTTGTATTTTGCTGTGTGAACGGAAGCATGCTTCTTTAGGTTGATTTTGCTGTGAAATACTTTTTTGCAAATAGGACATTCTACACGTACACAGTTTTTCTTGTGAAACTTTGCAGGTGCCTGTTCATAAAATTCTTTGTTACAGTTACCACACTTAATTGCAGTAATATCTCCAGTTTGTTTTTTCTTGTACCTGTCTTTAGCCAGTGTACTCCATTCCTTTAGTAAGAAAGGACATAACAGTAATTAAGAAATGAGAATAAATTCATCCTGCGCATATTGTTATCAAAGGGCGTATAAGGCCTCATACCTCACGAGAATTTGCATCTAGACTGTTCCACGAATGAGATGCCATTTTTGACAATGTTGGTAGGTAATTTTCTTCATCTCCCATTTCATCAGCAGCACATTCCTTGAAACAGACAGAACACAAACATTCACATAAACTATTACAAGAAGCCCTGCACATCCATAAGTTAGATCATTCTGTTCAAAGGCCTACCGATAGCTTTTGCATGAATAAGTTGTACCCATTTGCATAACGGCTTCCCTTTCCTTTCCTAGAAGTGTTGCTTTCGTTACTTGCTGTTGAGTCTGAATAAGATATTATTATAGTCCAGATAAAGGGTAAAAAGTGGTGAAATAGTCACATATGATAAAGCACATTCACTAGAAATTAACATGACTTAAATTATAATATAGACATTTTATTGTATCCGTTGGTAAGGTAATATGAACGTGCCACAATGCTATATTCTAATAGGGTACCTAGTACAAGCCAAATAAATATTTTTTTCAAATAACCTTTAATTCGGTATACAATATATAAAGTAAAGACTACAAATGTAAAGTATACAAATGTTCCATGAGCCATCAACAAATAGGGCCTAGTCAAGAAATTCAGAGTAACTAATTCGATTAGTAAAATGTCAGTATACGAAAACGACAGATATCAAACGGGGATTCGTTTCAAGTATTCCAAATTTTAAAACATAATTATTATATCAGCAACTTTTACTGTCCTAACCTAGCTTTTAAACCGATAACATTTGTGTCATATTGGTTACCAGCAATGAAGAGAGCTAACATAAATATTTTGACTGTCGCTCACCTTCCATTCCGTTGTTTTAAATTGATGAAGTATTTGTGTTGTTTAACGACAAGTTAAAATTCTTAAATAACAATAAGTTGTTTGAAAATGAACTATGAAATTGTCATTGATAATGTTGCTTGAAAATGATCTACATTCGTGTTGTTGAAATTTTCAAAGATGCAAAAGAAAGCGAACATACGCGCGCTTTGTTAACAGCGAGAGCGAGACCACCAACACCTGGAAATGAGGCAAATTGCTTCCCATGGGTTACGGAAAAAAAATTTGCGGCGGCGTCAAAGCTGTTTCCGCGAGAGCGAGGCCACTGAGAATCTAAGTAAGAGGCCATTATTATCGGCGTCGCTTATATAGAATCGGGGACAGTCGTCGTTTGATTTATTCATGGAAATGTGAAAATGCAGAGGGCCATATACCCCCTGCTTGCCAGGTGCCAATCTCACCAGACTGCCTCAATGCAGAATTATAGTAATATTTTACACGATAAGCTTCTGGTTTGATAGTGTAACCTAAACTTCATTTTACTACATCTGAGTAACAATCAAATTTTTTCCCGATATATTCAGATCAAGTCATATTTTTAATTCCCTTGATATAGAATAGACACAAAGATGAGGCAAAAGCATTTTCCGTTACTCGCAGTTTCACACGTTTACTTTGTGTTCATCAGATGGTTTACCATCATTAGTAAATCATCTGATGAACGCAAAATAAACGCATCAAACTCCGAGTAACGGAAAAGGCTTTTGCCTCATCTTTGTGTCTATTCTATATTAATATGCTCTATCTTAAAAAAATTGAGCACTCTCATACATGTGTTCACCTCATATTATATTATATTATTATAATTCCCTTGATATTAATAAAATATATATATCTGCATTTACTCTCTTGACTAACATCTTAATATGGAAATCAAACTAGACTAAACAATTGAATATACGGTAGTCCAACTCTGGTCAATTCTAAACTGTACCACTCGTTATTCAATCAAAATTAGCAAATAATGTACTAGGCCTAGGGAGAGATCTAATACTGATATGTAATTATTTATGTCAAATTCAATCAGACATCCATGTCAACATAAACAAAATCAAAGAGATCATGTCTTTATAATTCAATTATTATTACAAATCTGTACGAAACATTACAAAAATCAACTGAGTAAATGATAAAAATATAATTGAAAAAATATTTCAAAGTAAATGATAACGACAAGAGAATACTAGGAGGTTTATTGCAACGTTTTTAATTATCAATGTAATTCATTTTCAAGATAAAAGAAAGATTATAAATTGTTACATGAGTTATATAGTCTAAAATAAATCTAATTTACATAATGCATTGTATTTCAAAAACAATGAAATTCTGTACAAAAACATAAAGACAAACAATGACAACTATAATTATGGAAAATTGGAAATACATCATGAGAATAACCTGGACTTCACAGAGTCAATTTGCACATTAAGTGTGGGGTGTAACTCTCTGATAGCAAGAGCAAGCATTAAATGGATTAAACAATCAAATTTTGAGGCACACATCCTGACATACATTATTGATTTACAACGCTACGACCATGAGTCCATGAATGACTTCTTAAGTGACAGAAATTTGGTCTTTAAACGGTAAAAAAACAATGCAAACTATTTCTATTCTTTTACTGTTGTCGAGGATTGGCCTTTCTGTTTTAGTATTAACATTAGATATAAAATTGAGAATATGTTATTAATTAATGATTAGGGTAACATGCTAACATAGATTTAAAAATACCGCTTTTATCCTTGAGCATTCATCATCAAAAAGTTCTTTGTTTGAGGACAATTGATGTGCTCGATTGAGCATTGTCCACTGGTCATTGTCCACTAGCATTGGCCACTCCCTGACAACAGTAAAATAGTTAGAATTGTTTTACCGTTCAAAGACCAAATTCCGGCCAATTAAGAAGTCATGGTCGTAGCGTTGTAAATGAAAAATATTTGTTCACTGTTGTCAGAAAATGTGCCTCAAAAATCGATTGTATAATATATGAGATGCTTTCTATCAGACCCCACACTTAATGTGCAAACTGACTCTGTGAAGTCTAGGTTATTATCATATTGTATTTCAGTAATTATAGATGTCATTGTTTGTCTTTATGTTTTTGTACAGAATTTCAATGTTTTTGTAATACAAGACATTATGTAAATTAGATTTATTTTAGACTATATAACTCATGTAAAACTTTATAATCTTTCTTTTTAGCTTGAAAATGAATTACATTGAAAATTCAAAATGTTGCAATAATCCTCCTAGTATTCTCTTGTCGTTATCATTTACTTTGAAATGTTTAACAAAGAAACTTATAAATAAAAATATTTATGTTGATTTATATTTTCATCCAGGTATGGTGATCGACCTATCCGTGTAATTTTTGAAGTTTGCAATGATATTGAACTTAAAACTTACAAGACGTTGCTGGATCTTCATGCTGCACGGTTACCAATATACTTCTAAACTTATCAATTAAAGCCAGTAATTCAGAACGCATTATATTCTCAAAATACATAATATCTTCTAGATGGCGCTGTCCTCTGAAATAAAGACATACTTTGAGAAAACATTGCATATCTTCCTTATCCACATAATTCTGCATGTTTAGAACTGCCTCTTGTTCTGAAGGAGAAAGTTTTTCAAAAGAGTCCTGTGATCCATTTCCACCAAATGAAATTATATCATCAAAAAAAATATCAGAATGTAGCAATTTTGGGTCAGATCCAATTGGAGGCATAAGATAGATATATGTGTGAAGCTGTTTTAATAATCGGTTCTTCAATAACCAGGTGACGATTTCAACTTGTTCACGTTGCTGTTGTTTATTAGCTAATGGGTTTCGATGTTCTGATAATGTTGTTGGGAAAGAAAACCTCGCCAAGCAGTCATGTAATGAAACATGAGGGAATAATGCAACAAAATCCTCTGCAATTTTTGAATCAATTTCTGTAGGGGTATCTTGTGATATAACATAAACATTTGTCTCAGCCAGTGGATATATTAACATTGCTTTACCCCAATAGACAAGATGTGAAGCAAAGTGAAATATTTGTGTCAATGAGATATCGGAATCTTGGGATAAAGTCTGAAAACTTTTCATTGGATGACACATTTTAACCATTCGTATAAGAGATGGTGAACAATCGATAGGAAGCGAAGCCAGGATTTCTTTATCTGTTTCCAAAAATAGCAGCGAATGATATGGACGGGACCTTGACCAACATGCATGAAAAGTTTCACTAATAGTCATTGTTTGATTATTTAGATATGCTGTTGGCAAACAAAAGCTTATATTCAACCATTTGTTCAGGTAGAGATTCATTTCTCCAGTTGCACATAGACTATCATAGGCAATCTGCAATGTTCTTGCTAGAGAACTTATTTCTAGTATAGATTCAAAAGGATTACATGTATTTTCTTCAGGTAAAGATGCAACTTCATCTTGGATGTCAACCATCAACTTTCGTTCTTTACTCAAATAACCACATCTGAAAAAGAGCCATATGAAAGTAAATTTAATTATTTAAAATTAATCAATTTGAAATAACATCTGTAATTTGCTTGCCTTTATAAAAGATGATATAGCAGTGTAGGCCTTTCAAATAGATTCTTAGAAAAGGATCATCACTAATTTAGGGTCTATATCAATGACTTTTATCAAGTTAGGCATTTATCTTTTGACTATCGATACTGAAGGAAGATTCTGTCCATTTAACACACAAGTAACAAGTTTCACGCCTTCATGTAAAAAGTATCTGTGATATAATTTGTAATTTGAAATACTGTAATATCATATATTTAGGGAGCAATGTATTACGGTAGGCTTAGGCTAGCAATATTTTGAATGTGTCACAAATTTAAACTGTATAAACATTCAGAAATTAAATTCCTAGAAGAGATTTCATATTTCATATATCACAACGACAACAAATACCAAAACATTCCTTAGCGTTAGCATTTATTGTGAAATACACAATATTTAAATTAGAACTTAATTTACAGCAATGCAGCGTGATATATTCTTCCAGTCTGAAAATATACAAACTATTAAATATAGCTTTATCCTGTCACAACAATGCTTCGTTTTGGACAGTAGACTACATAAATCAAACAAACAAATCCCTTTCATTAACCCTACAATTTGCAAATAGGCCTACTTACGAGGACTCTCTACCTCAGGGTATACCCTCGCACTTTCAAAATACTATGAGAAAAAATAAAGCTTCTCTGCCGAAAATAAGTTTTTCGCTTAGCTTTATTAAATTAAGTAAGAATCAAGGCAAAAATAAGCAGAAAACGATTCCTGGGAATATACGAATAGTTTAGGATAAACTCAAAAATCGTTTCAGATTTTAAAAAGTTATGCGCGAAGACATAAACAACTACACAGACACACACCAGGGCTATTTGTGGTAGGATATAGTGTAATTCTTTGTAACTGTAACAACTATAGTTTTTCGGTTGTATCTTTTTCCAGGCGTTCAACTTTTACAAATTGTTTACTAAAAGGTCAATAAAAGAAATTAACATCAACGCATTAACATTAACATTAACATCCTCATCATTGCAATCAATAAAAAGAATCAAAATAAAAACCTCACGCCTCATTTACTTGTTAGGCTTTTCTTTACATACAAATAACAAAAATAATATTGTTAATCGTACGTAAAATACGTATAAATAACTAAAATGTTTTCATTATTAGTACGTACGTACGAATAACGACTTCCTAACTTATTTGGCCTAAACATAAGTAATTAAATTGATACATGTTTCATCAATTTATGGATGCTGAGAATTATAGGTTACCAAGATCTCCAATTCAAAACAATTAATACAAATTTATAATATAATAGTTTTGTTGGCTTGTCCTACTTAATAAAGACACACATTTATTCATTTAGGCTGCTACATATGATTGTGTACTGAATATAACAGCTCTATTGCTGTAACTTCCGCTTATTAATCACGTATTCTCTGCTTTGTAAGCATGTAATGTATTATCTGTACCGGTATTCGTCCTCTTACTCTTGAACTGGCATTGTGTAAACATTAACTTGTATAGCTGGTTCACCGTCATAGAGGCTCTGTTACTACAGTCATATGATACTCATTATTCATCCTCTCCCTGTCGGTGGCTAGCTACTTATATACAAATATATTATTTCATCTATAATTATGTGGTGTTCTATTAGTCTCAAATTAGAATACTACAATTGCATCTAAGATATTAACCTCTGTTACATCACACAAACCTGCGTTCTTCATGCTTCAGTGCGATAGATAATGTTTTGCAAAATGCAGAATACATTTGCATCATTGTGGATGATACATCTTGCAGTACAACAACAATGTTGAACAGTTTTAATGAGACATCATCTTCTACAAATTTTCCTTTTCCTTTTCTTAATAAACAAAAGCTACCTTCATCCCCAGTAACAATCATTGGATATCCGACAAGAGTGATGTTGTCAATTTTTAATTCGTATGTCACGTTACAAAGGCTTGGTTTAGGGGTTAAAATATTTGCAATTAGACTATCAGGATAACCAAACAGTTGGCCGTTATTGATGATTGATTTCGTTACTTCTATATTCGATTCTTTAGCTTCAGAAAATGCAGCAAACCTGCTATCTTTTTGGTAGGAAATATTTTGATCATTTTCAGATTTATTTTCTTGGCTACATTTTCCACCGTCAAAAGGGTAACGAAATAGCAAACGTTGACCACGACTTCCAGCTGTAACAAGGATAATATTCAGTAAGTTCTTGTCATTACCCATTACTAAATACAAACGTTTCTTATCAAACGATTATACATGAGTATGTTTCTACTGATTACTGTATATTCTGTTGCTGAGATATTGGAGAGAGTTAAATTTCTTTTTTCACTTCACTGTCCTTCACTCCTCTTCTCCTTCAAATCCGATCCGATTCAATTGGAATTTGGCAATTCCACGATCATCAGAACTCCAGAGTCGAGACTACATAATAATGATCAACACATATAATATTTACTGCAATTACATTCTTCTAAGTTTTACGATGATCAATTTCTTTACGGCAAGCAAGTTAGGCATAGCAAGATTAAAGATTTCTGTTTGCCACCATCACCAATTTCACCATATTTCAGGTTTCAGTTTTCATATTTTTCCCCATGTTTTGGAAGATTTGTTGGAGTAGTCTCTTTTTGACAAAAACCTCACTCCGATGCAATTTGATAATCTCATTTTCTCAATCACTTCTATATATTTTGATAAGAGTTTGTGATGTGGCCAGTCAAGCTTTCTGCACTTCTACATTTCTATTACTGAATTATTTGAGTATTTTTAGTTCTTTATTTAGCACTTATGGATTTGGCATATGGAGAAAATTTGGCTGCAGTCTTGTATGGCGTCGACGATATGCGAATCGTGAGTCGAAATTCTAATGTCGAGGAAGGCGTCCTCCTAGGCCTAGCCCAGCAGGGGGCCCTGCGTGCCCAGGTTATGTCACCACTGGCTAAAGGTGGCGCGAGCAGCATTTTCCTGCCCGCTGCCCGCACTGCACTTCAGAAATCTTGCTGTTGCCTAGCCTGCTCGCAGACTCACTATCAAAATGATCAAAATGTAAACTTGGTAAACAGTAGGCTAGACTTGGTTTAAGTCTGTCTACCAAGTTTACATTTTGACAGTGAGGCCACGTTTACACGAGAACAAAAACCTGGGTTTTCAAAAGTCTTTCAAAAGTCCACATTCGAAAAGTTCAGATAGGTGATCAGTTTAGCCTATACAAGGCTAAATTTATCTATTTTGTCTAATAAAACACTGTAACTCAAATATTTCTTATCGGATTTTTCGTTGAAATTGGATTTTTATACTTCTTCGATGCTGTAGCTCCAGATCGATATGTTTTTTTTATTTAAATCATTCAAAATTACTTTTGTTATTCATATCTAATTAAATTCCATGTGAATTGACACCGCTTTTGAAAATAATACATTTTATTTACATGTTATTCACGATTTTATCTTGTATAAACAGATTCATCGAATAGTTTCACTAAACTATAGTATTTTATCCTAAAACAGAGCCAAGTGGTTGCCAATATTTACAGGCCGAATCGCCGCGAAATGAAAGGGTTTTACATAAATCTCTGTTTAGACAACAGAAAGACCGGGTTTTGCAAAGTCTGGCTTGAGAAACCCGGGTCTCCTATCCTGACTTTCAAATGTCCTGATAGAGTTGCTAAGCGGACTAATTTCCTCTCAGGTTTCCTGTTTACGTCTAGACGCGAGGGCGACAAGCTTACGTAAATCCACTTGTGTAAACGCAGCCTGAGTCTCCGAGCAGGCTAGCTGTTGCCCGCCCTGCACTGCAGAAATTTTCAAAATCTTCTTTCTGCGCCGCGCTGTCCTGCTAAAATTTCAAAAATTTGTATTAATCCCGCAATTGCAAAGAAATGTACAATATGTAGCTACTGATACAATCTGCAGTGTCTTATTCATTATTATGGGGATCACATACGCTAAAAATGTACTCTTATCAATCTGATCATTTAATTCACAGTTGCATGATTCAGTTCTTGATTAGCCTAACAATCTAGGTAAACAGAGGTGCACATTTACAATGCACATTGTACAATACAGCTTTTAGATATATTAAAATCGAGTGGATATCATCATCATCATCATCATCATCATTTATTCAGAACTTGAATCAGCTAAAAGCTTTTTTTCACAAGACTGATTTATAAATATATAGATATACATATA